>JAVQKG010113124.1:0-14337 GCA_036025885.1 Hypseleotris bucephala
TTTATCCTACCCCAGTTCATTACACTAAATAACATCAGGATATTTGCTCAAATGGAGGAGGTAGAAGTATAAGACTTATTTTATCCTACCCCAGTTCATTACACTAAATAAGATCAGGATATTTGCTCAAATGGAGGAGGTAGAAGTATAAGACTTATTTTATCCTATACCCCAGTTCATTACACTAAATAACATCAGGATATTTGCTCAAATGGAGGAGGTAGAAGTATAAGACTTATTTAATCCTGCCCCAGTTCATTCCACAAAGTAAGCTGTTGCTGCTTCACACGCTAGTTAGCGTGTTCCGGGTCTTCCCCGGGGGCTCCTCCCAGAGGGACATGCCTAAAACACCTCCCGGGGAAGGCGTCCAGGAGGAATCCTAGACAGATGCAAAATATAACAAATTGAAATTTCAAGTGTTGGTCACTGTTTCTAAAAATAAAATAAAAATATGAATCATTTACAGCAGATATTCCTCATACACAGTGTCATATATTGAGTCTTAATACTCTACTTAAAGTAGAATATCTTATATGTATAACCAAGCAGTTATGACTTGTTTAGTGTGCAAATGCCCATGAATGCAATGCATACATGCGCATATGCACACCATCTTAAAACAAACAAGAAATATTACTTATTACACTAACATAGATTTCATCAGGCAGTTTTAACTTATTTAGCGTACATGTGCACACATTAGATTTACTGTGGAGACCAAAAAAGGGAAAGGCCTAAAAACAAATTTGTTTTTTATATATACGTAGGTGCTAACACGGTGTAAACATGTAAACAGAGAGACTTAACCAAAGCTAGTGAGGCAAAAGCTCCTGCTGCTCTGTTGGCAAACTTGAAGTTGGGAGACTGGCCTGGCTTTGGCAAAGGTCATTTTACTACTGCTGTCCCACCTGATGTTACCAAATCTGTGACTTAAGGTGGTGTATTCAGCTAGCCTGGCACGCCAGACTGGAGTGCGGGAGAGTCTGGCGTGCCAGGCTAGTATTCAGCCAGCCCAACAACAGAACTAATCTTTTACTTTTATGTTACAAACAAAAACACAACTAATTCTACCTCAAGATAACTATTCTATCTTATCATATGTTTTTACAGTATTTTTATCCAAGAAAACTGACATAAAAAATCTGACTTTGCAAGTACCATTTTATTAGACAAAACTGGTCTACATCAGGAGTAAACCAAGTATAAAGAACTAAACCCGGACTAATCCTTGACCAGTTGTAAAATTAAACTCCTACCTGCTTGACTAAAACAGGAACAAACTTGGCTCTAAGTTAGATTAAGGAAAGGTATGTGTTTCACCAGTGGAACATGTGAGTTTTGAACCTCCTATTTTTACATCTAATTCCAGGTGGTGCTATTAGTAGATTATTTGTGAAACTAAAGTATAAAAACATGTTTCTGTATTGATCAATAAGAAACTTGAACATTTCTTATGATCAGTTTAGTTTTTATATAAAGTTTATTGTTTTATTGTTGTATTTGCCCTCCTTCATTGAGTTGACTCACTTTAAATGTTTGCATGTCCCCTTTACCTATAGCTGTGGCCGGTCTAAAAACACCAGTGATTACCCTGACAGGCTTAAGGTCTTACATGTGCACGCTGGGAGTGAGGTGAGTGCGTTCGTAAGACCCATCTGCTGAAGGAGAAGAACAAATCCTTGGACAAATCCGCTTTCCTCTGCCTCCCCACTCTCTAAGCTCAGAGGTAGCCTGTCCACGACAACTTGCAGGTGCCCAGAACTGAAGATTGCTGGATAAAATACTATTTCTTTGGATTAAGTTAAATTTTTTTATATAAAGAAACTAGAAAGATTGTTAAAAATGGGATCCTCTCCGTCCAAAGACAAATCATCGAAACCAAGCGCCACTGCTGTTGGGAAAGGTGAGTTGCGTGAATTGCCAAAAGACTGCGTCAAGCCTGCACCTGCTGAAGATGTTTTCTCCAAAGAGGTGAACATTGAGCCTGTATGTCCCAGCAAAGACTGCGCTACCAATCAAAATCAAATTGAAGAGGTCCCGGAACCAACAGAAACAAAAATCCAGGATGCTGAGGAACTAAATACGACGATACCAGACCACACAGATGAGGTCAAACGCCCAGAGAGGAGACGAAAGAACAAGAAAAAGCAAAGAGGCGCTGATAAGTTGAGAAAATCGTCAATCACCAAAGTGGACTTTCCTCCGCACATGATTCGAGCCCACCAGGCGGCCTATGGATTCCTAAACCCCAATATCTCAAAGTTTGAGAGTTTGCTGGGTTTACTGGACCAAGTTGCTCACACACAGATTTCCCTCAGGCCAATGATGTCCGCTTTGATTCTCCGTTTTGAGGAGATCAACCAAGCTTTGGACGAGATGGCGGAGGAGGGTGAGCTTATGTTGAAAGAACATGGGGACTATATGGGAATACCGTCCGGAATGATGGGTCCAAAAATCAATGGGGATAAAGGTAACCCTGCCGTGGACCCACCTCCGGATTTGCTCCAGCAACTTCTCCAGCATTCCACGGAAAAGATGAGGCTGGTAGGGGGGTCTTTTCAGGAAGTTGGGGATAACACTTTAGAGGAAGCAGTGGAGTACTTTGCGTCTCTGTCCAAGGTGCTAGTGGAGAAAATGAAAGCTAAGCATAGTGCAGAGGAAAGGATAGTTCAAGTGTTAGCTCAAGTGGAAGCAGCTGCTATGAAGAAATGCAACCCAGAGGACTCAGCTCTTCACAGTGAGGACAGTGGGATCGGGGGAGAGAATGACAGTCTTGGGAGTGACAGACAGAGGAGGCATAGGGGCAGTGCTGAGTCAGGGGGCAGTAGTGGGTCCAGTGGGGCTAATGTGAGGGCCGTGCTTCAGAATAACTGCCCTAATGCTCGAGATTCAAATGATTGTAATGAAGAGGAGGAGGAAGAGGAGGAGGATATTGATGAGGAAGATGATATACCTGAGAGAAAGAGGTCTAACTCGTCGCCTCCAGACCCCAGCAGGATTCTTGGGTACATGCAGCAGAAGGCAGTTCAAGCACAGAGGCCACATACAGCATCAGTGGCCAGTAAACATGAAGCCCTGTTACTGCTACAGAATGTGAAGAACAGCACAGACATGAGAGGACACAATGAGGTCCAAGGACATCTGCCCAGGTTATTCTGTAAAACAAATGTGTGCACACTACCAGTGTCAGCAGCACAAACCCCCAGACCCCCCTCAGTGAAGAGGCTGGCAAACTCCTTCACCCGACCAAGCCAGAAGATCAGAAAAACTGGAGTCTCTCTGTCAAACACACAGTCTACAGAGGGCGCTGTCCACAACATCCAACAATGGCCTGACAATAAAGAGGACCAAGAAGAAGAGAACCTGCCTCCACCTCCTCCTGAGGTTCTATTAGACAACTCCTTCCAAGGATCTGAAAACATCTCAGGAAATGAAAAAACATGTCAAGAAACTGAGGGTTTACCACCAACTAACCAAAAGCGAGGCTTGTCCCAGCGCCTGAAGACTGTAGAACTACTGCCGAACAGAGCAAGCATCAAGCCCAGGTCACTAAACGTCTCCGCTGTCCCTCCAGTCAGACAGGACGCCATTGTAACCCTTCAAGAAGAGGAGCAGCAGGAGTCTGTGGACCCTGAGAACAGTCTGTACGAGCAGGCTCGAAAAATCATCCACATCCGCAGTGCAGCGGGTCCCCGGGGCCCGGCCCCTCAGAGAAGTAACAGCTCTGACATCTGTGAAGGGGACATGTCCTGCAGCCTTCCTGTTATAGCGCCCCCTGTCTCCAGAGTGCGTCTGCCTTCAACATGTCCATCAGTGCGTCACAGGATCCCAAGTCCTCCCATGGGCAGACCTCAGTCCAGCTCGTCCCGGCCCAGCTCCCCAAAGTCCATCACCAAAGCCACAGACAGTCAAGTGGAGGAGATCGTCCCCTCAGTGTCCTTCCACGATGCCCGCTCTGTCTTTTGTCGAAACGACCAGCCCAACCCTCAGGCCTGGACCTCCTCTGGGGCATCAGTGCTGCCCAGACCCTGGGGCGAGAGCTCCAGAGGCCGGACGGGGACAAGAGGAGTGGACCCCACCCGCCGCACACAGTCGGAGCAGAGGCCCACCATCACCATTCGTACAGGGGCTCCCAAATCAGAGCACCCCCTGACAGCAAGACGATAACAGACAGGTGGGTCAAGGTTACAGTATGTATCACAACATAACATACACTATACTATAAAAGTAGTGTTGTTGAAAATTTTATGAAAAATGAGAGCAATGCTTTTTAATATTTAATGGTAGCAAAACAAAAACTTTATGTTGGGAAAGGTGAAGAAGAAAGTTTAAAAAGTAGTAAAAAAAATTGTTTGAGGAACATTTTGAATTGAGCTTTAATGACAACATATAACTTATTATGAACCCTTTTTTTGCCAGTTATTATTTTTCTTTTTTGTTGCTTTAGAACCTTATGTAATTCTCTACTCGCTGAATAAAATGGAATAAGAAGTTTGGATCTGAACAGACCTGTTTAGGTGTGTGTGTGTGTACCAAGTTATTACTGTTTACACAGTCACTCATGAGGACATTCCTCCAATTCTAAAGATCAAATCCACTGAATGTAAATTTTTGAATATCAAATCAATGACGTGTTTTTGAGTTTAGATGTGGGTTAAGATAGGATAGGGGTACTGTGAAGGCTAGGATTAGGAAAATAGTAATTGTGGTTAAGGTTGGGATGAGTCACATGAATGTAAGTTAATGTAATTACCCCCAAAACACATGTTTACCAATGTGTGTGTAGATGTGTGTGCGTGTACAGTAGACTATACAAACATTATAGATAGAGTGAAAAGGAGCTTCAGACATGTACAAACCAGTGGAATATTTAAAATAATATTAATGATAATAAAAGCCATGAATCATTGAAAACACATTTCCCCGAGAGTAGGTGTTGTCAAGGTCTGTCTTTACTGCCTCTGACCTGAGACAAGTGGATTAGCCTTGCTTCCCCACTGTCCCTCTGTTTAATCCACTTACACTAACTCCTCTGCTCTGCTCCACAGCCGGCCCCAGGAGGCTACAGGACCTCACCAGACACTCCCAAAATGTTCCCAAAATGTTCCCAAGATCCTCCTGAATCTCCACAGTTGGTTCGAGTCCAATGGTTTTCCAAAGATTTGAACCAGTGGCATTTGGTATTGATTAGGGGCCCCCGAAGCATTTTTTTTAGTATGGACCCCAAAGAAAATAATTGTGCTCATTTACCTCTTTTACATATTTGCATATATATGTCCATGTGTTAAGCTTCAAATTCACATACTTTAACTTTGTCAAAATAATATGTTTAAATATTTACTATGAGGCCCCTTCACATTGCCCTGCCTGCACTGCCTGATACTACGCCCCTGGTTTTAACCAAAAGTGGGTGAAATGGTTTTAAAATGTGTTGAAATGTGTTTTTGTGATTTGCGTAACTGTCATTGCCTATGTTACTTCTTTGTTTACTGTTGATTGTTTACTACTAAATATAATAATCAAAAATAAGCTGTTTTTTATACTGCAGCCCACACTAATGCATTCCATCCACACACCAGAAATATGCACCTGATAATTATAAATGATTCCATTGTAATTTAAATTGTATGTTTTTTAATTTGACCACAGAATTTCATTGTCAGATAAACAGTGAATAAATATCACCCAAATTTTCAGTGTAGCAGCACATTATTGTGGTATGCAGCCATTTCAGAGGTCTCTGTTTTAAGTATGATGTTTCTCAGTGAACTGACTGCAGAGGCAAATGTAAAAATGCAGTAAAAGTGGTGTTTCTTGTTTAAGAGGTTTAAGCAGCGGAGGACATAGTAGGGGTGAGAATTTAAAGGGACTGACTAACATTTTGCTAACATACAGGAGAAGTAAAATAAGTGCTTTATTTTTTATTTTACATACATATAAGGAGTGGAATGGGAAATTGATGAGGGAGGGTTATCAAGATCAATTTTATGTGCCCTTTTGGCTCATACGATCTGGTAGTCTTTAGATGCTTTAAGTTCTCACTCCTAATGTTGCAGCTGCGAAAATTGTATAAAAAAATCTTGTATTTTTCATGAAAACTGTGTTTATATGTTGTATATGTTTGTACCTATATCCTAATAAACTCACTACCTGTGATCACCAAGAGTACGTCCTCCTCGTCTGATTTTGTTTTTACTAAATGTTTGAAGATCCGTCTTTCTGAAATGTTTTACAAATTATTGGATTAAAATGTAGGTATAATGGTAAAATAGGTTAATGGAAACATGTAGCCTGATTCTTTTAAGCAACAGTACTGCCATCTAGTGTGTGAGGTTTAGCCCTGCAACTCAGTATTAAACTTTATGTTGTAGACAGGCTCTTCTTCTTCTCTTCCATCACCACCTCAGCAGCAGAACCATCTCACTCTCCTCCACCACCACCTCAACAGCAGAACCATCTCATTCTCCTACATCACAACCTCAACAGCAGAACCATCTCACTCTCCTCCATCACCACCTCAGCAGCAGAACCATCTCACTCTCCTCTACCACCACCACCACCACCTCTCCTCGATCTCAGCAGCAGAACAATCTCACTCTCCTCCACCACCACCACCTCTCCTCGATCTCAGCAGCAGAACCATCTCACTCTCCTCCATCACCACCTCAGCAGCAGAACCATCTCACTCTACCCCACCACCACCACCACTTCTCCTCGATCTCAGCAGCAAAACCATCTCACTCTCCTCCATCACCACCTCAGCCGCAGAACCATCTCACTCTCCTCCACCACCACCACCACCACCTCTCCTCGATCTCAGCAGCAGAACCATCTCACTCTCCTCCACCACCACCACCACCTCTCCTCGATCTCAGCAGCAAAACCATCTCACTCTCTTCCAGTACCACCTCAGCAGAACCATCCCTACTTTTTCATCAGTCTACATTGGTCTTTTTTATAATCCCTCATCTGACTCATCTGAACTGTGTTACACCATTTCTATTTTAAACTTTGAAGTGAGTGCCCTGACAGTGCCCGTTGCAGTCCACAGCAGAGGGACCAATGTGTGAATGTGTTTGATGTGAGTGCCTCAGACAGACTCAGACCCATTAGAGGTGTGAGACCGTTCACCGAGGGCACCTACTGAGCATGCTCTCTGCAACTTCCACCAAAACACACAAAATGGACTTATAACTCTTTCCGCGGAAAGACAGGCCAAAGTCATGGGTCAAGGTGGGATCTATAAAAATGACCTATAAACTTTTCAAGGCTCTAGGAGGAAGGCCCAAGAGAAGATTTATGGATATTGTGAAAGTGGACATGAAGTTAGTTGTAGAGTGAAGTACATGGATGCAAAGTTAGATGCACAATAAAGAAAAAAAGTTAAGTTCAAATTTATTTTTACATTCATTCTTTTTTAACTAATTCAACAGACCATAATTTACAGTGACAAATTTAGAGAGTGTTGTTGATGTAAAAAATGATTGCTCCAAATGATTTATCAAAGCGTTTCGGTTAGCAGGGGCTCAGTTTAGCAGTCAAAGTACATGGTTGGCAGTTCGAATTCCACTTGCATCAGTGCATACTTCTGTTGTGTCCTTGGGCAAGACACTTCATGAACCTTGCCTATGTGTTTTTGACTGATGGTTTGGTGGTTGTCGGAGAGGACACTTTTATACTATCAGTGTTATTGTTTGTTTGCTGTGAATAAATAATCGACTTTGAGGAAGCCTTGAAGCATTGTAAATGGCAATATATTGTAAATCGAATCCATTATTATTATCAAAGCTATTGTTAATTTAGGGCGATTCTGAGACATGCATTTGCTTTGGTTGTGAACAGGTCATGGCAGGGATCACATTAGCTTCACACAATTCCCATCTCTCAACATTGCATTGGGCTCCTGTACATTTCCGAGAGCCCTCCACTGAGTTCCGTTTGCACTACTTGATGCAGATGTGTTGCAGATGGTAGGCAGACAATTGGAACATCCTTAAAATTTGGCAGATTAAATTAAACTGATTTTCTTCATTAGAAACAATGGACTATATCAGGAAGAGCTCCGAAACAATGAGACTAACATCCATCAACTTTACAACACATGCTATAAATGGACTTAAAGACGCAGTACCCAATCTGCAAGGGAAAATCTATGTTTGAAAGTTTGAATGATGCGCTCCCCTTTCTCCTTTCTCTCCTTCTCAACCTTCTATCACAGTCTCACACAAACCAGGAAGAATCAGAATAACAAGCTACGGACTCAAGTTGGCTTTTTTTAAACTAAAAAACAAAATCAGCTCTGAATAATATGTAAATTTTGAAATTAAAGATAAGCTCCCTCGCATTATTCCTGGTAGATTCTAGTTCTTGATAAATAAACAATGTTTCAACAAATCTGAGAGCAAGCGTGTGATTGGTTAAAAAGGCTCTAAAACAAAAACCCTTATAATACATTCATAATACATTCATTCATTTGTCATTATGGTGTTCTATTTACTAATCATTTTTCTCAAATACAAGGTAAAAATGACAGGTATTTCAGCTTTGAAATAATAAAACATTTACAGGGTTTCATAGAAATCTTACAAGGATTAACCAGGTAAAAAACTGTCAATAATCCTCTCAAATATTCCATAGCTCTGTTAGCTGCAAATCCGCCTTTTATTAAAACACATTGGACACAGCTGGGAACATGCTTCTGTCTGTAATCCAGGCTCAAACTGGGATATATGCAACTTCACAAAATAATTTCTAAGTGAGTCACATCCCTGCAGCATTTTGTCTTTAGCTGATTTTTAAAAACTGTAACCAGAAGTAAGACAATGGTCTCAAATGGTCAAAACAACTAAAACTCCGGAGATCTCAGTCCATGTTTTTACTGTAGAAAGAGCTGTAGCCGGCAGCAGTATTTTAGAAGTATTCTCTGTGCATTATTTTGAGAAATATCTGTTGTTGTAATGTTTTTGCCTGAGGACTCTATGGAATGCAATGTTTTAGTGTTCATCTTGGAAACTTGTTTGCTAGGATTATTGGGAAGTTTTTGTAGTCTCGATTTTCCCTTGGTTTAGTCCTGGTTTGAGTTTTATTTAGACCTGGTATAGCGCCCTTTCATTAAGGTTGGGATTGTATTTAGACCTGATTTAGTTCTAGTTTAGACTTGGCTCAGACCTTGTTTAGATCTTGTGTAGAACACATTTCAGACCTGGTTTGGAGCTTCTTCAGTTCTGGTTTTGACTTGCATCCAGATACAGGGAGAACACACATTCATTCATCTTCTACCATTTTTCCCATAGGGGTTGCAGGCATTTGTACTATAGGCCTTAGGCGGGGTACACCCTGGGCAATTAGTCACAGGGCTGACACTGAGACATACACAGACAGACAACAATTCACTGGGGACAATTTTGACTAATTCTCCTAATACACGTATGTCTTTGGGCAGTAGGAGGAAGCCAGTGGAAGAGAGGTAACACAGGACTTTCAGACTGCGCCCAGAGACACAGTTGGTCGGCCTGGGAATCGAAGCCGCAATCTCCTTGCTGGGAGGTGAGAACCATATCTACTTTGCAACTGTGCCCCATTGGCAGAACATGCAAATATACACAAAAAGAAAGACCTGTTCTGACCTACAGGATCCACTTTGCTCATGTCCAGCGTCACCAGCCCAGTATGGAGAAGCAGAATCTCACAGCTCGGTTGGTTCTTCTCACCTCAGAACAATGGTCTTTGTTGGGCAGCTCTTGTCCAGATGGTCAGTCCCTTGCTTTGTCCAGTCCCACAACACACACATTTGTTTATTTGTGAAGAAAATGTGGCTGGTATTAAAGCCTGTTCCATATATAGTAGACTGGGCATAACACAGTGTTGTTGTTTTTATAAAGAGCATGGTTCAGTCCAGTTTAGTCTCACTGTGGCCTGTATGGTTTCCTGTGTTATGGTCGATTCTGTTGTACATTCAAATACTAAAAGACATATTGTACAGCTGAATATGTTGTGTTGACATTGACATATCTTGACATATCTGCTATGGAACAAAAATATCCCTCTGAGCTATGTACTGTACATTGAGGATGAAATTGATTCTCACAATATATATTATTACATTGATGTGGACATGTTACATTTCCTAAAACCTCAGAGTCCAAAGAGTACTTCAGTATCTGATGTTTGTGTCCCTAATGTTTCCAGGTAAAACTGAAAAAAGTGTACATTTCACATGTTTACTGTAATTTTGCAATTATTGCAATCACATTTTTAAACTCATAACTTTAATGCCTTTAAAAACTTTAAAGTTGAATTTCTATCTAATTTCTGTCCATCTCTTTCTAGATGAACAATTATCTTTGTTTAGCACAGAAAGTTGTCATACCAGAAAATCAAGATTACACATAGACATGTTCAAAAATCACATTATGCCACATTTCTGGTACCAATATTTGGTATAGCCCATGGACTATATGTGAGATGAATTCCCACATATAGTCCATCTTTCTTTCCTATTTATGTGGCCTTTCTTTCCTCTATGGCCCTAAACATGCCTCTGCCCTCTCATATAAGGTCTTGAATCAGCACTGACTTGCTCCCATCTGGCTCAGCAGTACCACTACTTTCATGATGCATGAGCCACTTCTACATTATTAGTTTTTTCAGTCTCGGTCCAGAGCTGGTCTTAAGTGCTGTATCCTGCTGATCTTAAAACGAGGTGTTGATGACTTTCCTCACCTCCCATGCACTGCTCAGTACCAGACTTGTGAAATCCTGTGAACTCTGAAGTGATAAAACATGAGGAGCAGCTATCTACAACACTGACAATCAACACTAACATTGAAATCAAACATGTGGTTGGACTAATTGGCTTTTGAATGTAAAAAAAGGACTAATTTAGTTGCATGTAATTTTCTACATAGACAGAAAAGATTAGATTTGTTTAAGTTGCCAAGTAGGAAAGGTTTTTGGTAGTGTGGCCAAAACTTTAAACGAATTTGGATTAATTTTAGGGAAGGTCAGGAATGACACTAGGACT
The DNA here is from genome assembly GCA_036025885.1 of Hypseleotris bucephala. Lineage (NCBI taxonomy): Eukaryota > Metazoa > Chordata > Actinopteri > Gobiiformes > Eleotridae > Hypseleotris > Hypseleotris bucephala. The sequence continues at coordinate 11,024 of JAVQKG010113124.1, forward strand.
AATGATTAGATATGGGTACTGATCAGGATCACTGATCATTGATCATTATCCAAGATTTGTTCATAGAATGACATTGCAACTTTTCTCAAAATCTACTGAACAGATTTTGATTAAATTTCAGGGAAAGTTAGGCTTTGACACACGGGACAATTGATTCGATTTTGGGAGTGATCACGGTCTGGATCCAGATTTTTTTCAAAACAGCTGCCTTGGCGGAGGTCTGTGCTCTCTAGTGTGCTTTCTAGTTTAGTTTAGACCTGGTTTAGTCATGGGCACCCCCTCCTCCTCTTGGGCCCATCCGCCTAAGTTCACTAGCTGCTTAATGTAGCCTAAACATGCTCTTGTCAAAATTACTTTAATAGTCTTTATAGGCAAAAGAGGGTCTAGCCTTTTTTTTATTTAACCTTTATTTTTCCAGGTAAACTGTTTGAGAACCACTTTTCATTTAGAAATGTGACCTGACAGTTGACTTTCGTTTTAGTCATTAGTCTTAATAAATGTTTAACACATCATATTACTGTATATGGCGCTAGATATGATCATTTTAACAACTTTTGTGAGTGTGTGAACGTGCACATTTGATTTGATTGCGCATGACGCTTCCTGGTGCCGCGCGGAGAGGCAGGGCGGTGGAGCGGCAAGGAGCTGTGCTGAAACGTATGGACTGAGCGGTGAGAACGCGCATCTGTGGAGCTATGGGAAGAGGAGAGAGGACACGCGGTACATCAGGAGCGGAAACCGGTCCGGAGCGCACAGACGGTAAGCGCGTATTCAGCGGTCAATGTCAGGGAGGCAGGCGTGACATTTTGGGCAGTCAGAGCCATTAAAATTTTTTTATTATGGAATGTTCAAAATACCGGAATGGAGGTGCCTGGAGGGAAAAGTGAGTTAACTTTACCAAAAAAAGGAAGGGTGGGGAATAGAATAATTCTGAGCATATATGAATAAATCTATTGTAGTCATTTCTGTAAGGATCTAAAAAACCTAGAAATCAAGAATTTCTGCCACCAGCCAAAATGCTAACTGTAGTTTATACTAATTTGTAGGCTACATTAAATATGAATCTCCAATTTTAATCATAAGCCAATTGCCACAGTGCCTTTGTCACAATAATATTATAGGCTACTATTAAAGGTGATTTCTCCTAACAGCCTGCTAGTCAGAGTCTAAAGGGGTAAACTGCTATAAACTAAATTAATTTAAAAAAAAGACGTCCATTACTGCAACCATTTTTTTTATTTTCAATAGCTACATGTGAGTATTATTTTCTCCTCTGATACATTGTGCTGATGTGAGGAGGTGCCTGGCTGAGATGTCATTAACAGTTACACCCATGGGCTATGTTAGCTCAACTCCTGCCATGGTTCATACCCATATCATGCAATGCCAAGGACTCATTGGACCATTTTAATATTCTATATACGTTCCATTTCACTATAGGGCTGGAGTGTTCTGTACAGAAGCCCACAGCTGTTATGGTCAGAGTCAAAAGGGGCCCCTGTCAGAACATTTGAGTGAATGTGAGATGGATGTGACACAGGCTTTCATCTTCCATCAACTGTTTCATACATGCGTCATATCACTATTGTAGTTTGCATGTCCGAATGGAAAGAGAAAAGAAATGACAGGTCTGTATTCAATGCCTTTAGCGTTTGACATACAGAACATACAAATTATATTCGGAAGAGAAGCAGTGATGTAAGGCTGTCCAGTCCTGGTTTAGTTCTGGTCTAGACCTTGTTAAATCAGAATTGTTTTTTTCCTTGTTTTAGTCTTTGGTTAACCCTTTTCTTCCCTATAGATCTACTTGTTACCTGATTTGAACCTGGTTTGGTTTAGGTCTTGCTTTGATGTAATTTAGACTGGGTTCAGACCTTATTTAGAGGGTTAATGTTATGTGCTGGTTTAGACCTGGTTTAGGGTTTAGTGCGTTTTGATTTGTTTTGATCTAATTTTGACTGCATTTAGACCTTGTTAATAATTGGTTATATACTATGTTAAGTCATCTTCTAGACCTGGTTTAGTCCTTTATTAGACCTTGTTTAGATTTTGTTTTGACCAATTTTAGTCCTTAATCTAGTCTTGATTTAGCACTCAGTTCAGTTGCCTTGGCTGCACTGCTTGATCCTATGCCCTGTTTAGAAGCTTCAGCATGCATCGATTTTCTTTTCTCCACAAGCTGCAGCTGGAGATTAAGATCTGATCTCATGTTTGCTCGCCATAGACAGAGCTCTCTCCTTTCTGTGCATCTAATCTTGCACTTCTATTCTAACAGTAAATATACACAGCTTCTTCTGATTGCATTTGGGTGACTTTTACTGATACTTAACACTATAAATGATCACACTTTCTGCTGCTTCTCAAACACATTGGATTAATTTGTTATAGGAACATGTTTATAAAAAGATGCAACACTTCAAGAGGTGTAGGGGCATATGTGAAGTGAATAACTTATTAAACTAAAACTAAACTAGAAAGTGCAGACCTCTGCCAAGGCAGCTGTTCTGAAACTATCTATATCATTCCTAATTTTGAAAATTTCATCCAAATCCAGGTTTTTGAGTCAAATCACTTACAGACAGACACTACCAAAAACATCACATCCTTGGCATATAGGTAAAAATGAGCTCTAAACGAGGACTAAATCGGGTAAAAAATGGGACAAATCAGTTCTAAACCAGGATAAATACATGATCTTAATCAAACCAGGACTTAGGGTCTAAACCCAATCTACTAAAACTAAACCAAGACATAACCTGGACTATTAATATGCACTATAGGACCCTTCATTACAACCAATTGAGCAGAATACTAAAGCACATTGTCACGTCTGGGGTGCTCAAATGAGATCAGTTAAGGCCTAAGAGGACAGCAGTAACTTTTTTATTGTCCGTTAATGACAATGACACTAAAGAATCATAGTTGTACTCCAAGGAGCAGTGCATTTGGGGACATTATTGCAGATTTTAGGCCTGCTTTAGACCCAATTTAGACCTGATTTAGACCTTGTTGACATATGTGACCGGTGGAAATCTGCGTTGTGTTTGGTAGATGTAGATGGACGACCCACACACTAGTAATACTCGGAGGCGCTCTCCATTTATTGCCTGACACACATAAAAGAAAATTAGCACGAACATGTGCTACGATGTCCAGCCCAAACCTCTTCCCAAGAGACAGATAACAAAAGGGCACCCATATTTACAAAACATAACATACCTGACACACATAAAAGAAAATTAGCACGAACATGTGCTACGATGTCCAGCCCAAACCTACGAATACAACAGTTATCACATTAGCATACATTGTGG
>JAVQKG010113141.1:0-14569 GCA_036025885.1 Hypseleotris bucephala
TGATTACTTTTAGACCTAGACTATCTTACTTCTTTCTATGTAATACTCACTGGTTTTATTTTATCTTTAAGCTAAATTATCTACATAGTGCATATATTTCTCATTCCACTGGCAGATAATTGTATTTACTATAAAAAAATATAATATAAAACCTTTGGAATGGTACTGCAACAAGTAAAATAATTTAAACCTAATAATTAAATAAATCATGAATGCTATTCAAAATTCCAGTTATTTCAATCGAGATTCATTTTTTACAGTGTATAAAGATGAAGATGCCTTTTTTGCATTGTTTCATAGCTAACATATGCTTTGAACCATAGACTGAAAAATGAAGTGAACAGATATACTCCTATGGGCACCCACATGGACATATTAATGCTAATGTAGTCCTACCAACAAAGCTTCCCCTGTGTGCTACCAAAGAGACTATCGCCAAACTGTGGCCATGGTGGTTTATGCAAATGGATTAATATCTGTGACACTGGCGCCTATCTTGTCTTGCCATATATATTAATAATTGACTTAGCGCTGTCATATTGTAAAGCACATAGATATATAGTGAGGAATAATATAGAAAACACTCATATCTGATAAATACGTAACAAGCCTTGTTTAATCTGTCTCTGTTTCTCTATGTCCTCCCGTAGGTATCCAGAAGGAAGTGGAAGGTAAGACAATGCATTATAATGAGCGCACAATGAACAAGTACAATATGTTTTTTCTTTTTGTTTCTTTTTTCTATTTTTTTCCCTAAAGGCTAACACCACAGCATCCTTCATAAGATGCTATGTGAGTGTTCGGGATATAGTCGGATTATTATTATTGTCGGTTTGGACTGCAGTTCTGACATCCAACAAATTAAGTTGAAATGGGAAAAAAATCTACTATCGGAGGTCACTGGAGAAAAAAACGCTGCTCAATACTCTTTTTGTCTGTGTGTGTGTGTGTGTGTGTGTGGCTAATCTAAGTGCTCAAGGTGACTGGAGAGGTCTGACGAGTGTGTGGGTGGTGCGCAGTATGGAAATCATCATTCATATTGCGCATCATAAAGACAATAACGCTTATTAAAATGACTGGGTTTTCAAGCCCCTGTTTAGTCATGTATTTACTCGGGGTGTCATGACCTCCATTGCCGAACCCATATTGATCTAAAATGACCGCAGTTGTTAAAATTAAAAGGGTTTCAAGCTCAAATACCATGACGCAAATATACACAAAGAATGTAGTTTTAGTACATTGTCTCACAAATGACATGCTTTGTGGTGTTTACGTGGGGAATATTGCGGTTTGACCTAAAAGGGGCAAACCATTAGCAGTTTGACAGAATCAGGTGAACAAATACTGACACAAGCGCTTTCTGTGTTATCCTTTGAGACGCAGTTTCGCAGGTTTAGTGAGTATTATACTGGTGAAAAATATGTTTTTTTATAAGAGATTTGAGACTAATGGGACTAGGTTTAAATTAGAATTTGGTAGCCATTCTTCAAAACATCAAGCAGATCACATCTTACTAATGCTTTCTTTTGATAGGTGATTGTTCCTTTTTGTTATCTACACTTACTGGCCACTTTATTAGGTACATCGGTTCAACCAATCAAAAAGCATTTGTTAGTTAATCTCATAGCAGCAAGTTAATGCATTCAGTTCTGTGACAAGTTAAATGCATCAGGGCACACCTATCTTTACGAGAGATTGGTCCAAAATTTTGACTTTAGAGTTGTGAAAATGCCTTGCTAATATTAATGCTAGTTTTGAGATAATAGACAGCAGTAGGCAACAGTAACTCAAAACTTGTTTAAACCAACCGTGGCCATTTCGGAATCACCCTTGAAGCAGTTGGGCTACCGCAGCCGAAGAGCACATTGGAGGGGTCACCTGATTATCTACAAAGTGTTCCTAATAAAATGGCCAGTCAGTGTCAAATAAATGGAAGATCATGACACCCCTAACTAGCCTCACTCTTGTACCTTCCTTATAACCCTTGTAAACATGTAGCGCTAACATTTAGATAAAATTTAATGTGAGGAAAGAGGATGCATCTGTTTATCGGCAACCTTTAAGCGACTGTAATTGAAAAGGACTGGATTCTAATGAGCTCTGGGCGTTGAAATGAAGATTGAACTTGACGAAGTACATTTGTTTAGCCCTGTCAGAAGGAAGACATCCATCTCAGTGTGGAGGCCTGCAGTCTGGTGGTGAAAGGGCAGCCAACACGGCCCAGGAGAGAGCAGCCGTGAGAGGCGCACTCAACCACCTCACATGATAAATCGCCCAATGCACACCTGCTTTTTTCAAATTGAGCTGGTGACACTTCACAGGCAAAAATAGATTCGTGTGTAGTGTGTCTTTACCTGGCTGCATTGGATGTGATTAGAAAGGGAGGGAGGCATATGCAGTAACATTTGTAATAGGGCTGCGTTGTCTTTGTTCTGGTTTTGTCATTTGTTTCACACAATATAGCAGTTTTTGAGCTGAGTTAGATTATTTTTGTATGGGAATTGTGTAATGTTATTGCTTAACTGTATGCACTCATTGTCCACTTTATTAGGAAGGCCTATTTACTTGCTTGTATAACCAGCCCAATACATAAGCCAGTGGATTTAGTCATACAGTATGTTGAAGCCAATCCTATTGAAGTTTCAATCTAGCATCTCTGGGTTGAATAAAGGTGGTTTAAGAGACATTGAATTGCCAGCCTGCCAGGTGGACATTTTTTCACAATCTTCTGGGCTTTTCACTTATAACCTTATGTCTATCATTCACAGGGAATGGTTCAAAAACGATAATCCAGGTCAGTTCTGTGGGTAAAAATGACTTGATGCAAGAATCCAGAGAAAGGTTTGAGATAATAGAAAAGCAACATTAGCTCAAATAACTATACATGTTACATTAAGGTCTGCAGAAGACCTTTTAAAAACACACAAGATGACAGAATATAAAGCAGGATGGCTACAGCAGCAGAATACCACACCAAATAACGTGAGTCTAAGGGATTTGTGGATGGATTTTGTTGGATATCATTATCTTCTTCTAGACTGTGCTATATATTTGTTGTGAAGCTGTATTGTGTTGACTATAGCTTGAGTTTGAAAAATATACAATAATGAGCTTTCATCAAAATGCTATGGATACAGTCTGTAACAGTGGGAACCATGGGAACGGCCACAATAACCCCCACTTCTGGTCAGTCCAAAGGGGGAAAACATACCATTCATTACAATGTATCGGAGCTGCTAAATTGCCTTCTACTCAACAAATACAGCAGCAAATACAAACTTGCTGATATATAGTTTTCATAATAAAGACCCGGGACCTAAACAAGCCAACAAAGTGATCCAGCAATTTAAATGAGTAAAATAGATGCGATCATTAGCTGCCTTTTACATGCTAAAATATCGACAGGAAAGAAGGTTTGACATCCCCCACGCCAAAGGCCACACCCCCAAATCCAACGTACTGCCGACTGTATCTATAGTTGTGCTTTTTGCTTGAAGTTAATGGGGTTCATCTTGGTACATCTTGTCCAAAAAATGTGCATTATAATCTCTGTCTACACTGGCAAAGACCGCAGGCTTGTGTTCACAGCAGTAAGTGGCATTCTGCTCTGAGAGAAAGGGCTTGACAATGTTTATTGGATTAGAGCTTGACATGGAGACAATCCCCAGTGCAGGATTGTCCCAAACAACAATGACAAGAGCGACAATCTGACTTCCCCAACAGCCCCTCTCTCGCCGTCCTTCATACAACTTTATGTGCAGCTCTGTGGTGTCCTTGCCCTGATGGAAGTTGTCATTTCTTTGCTTTAGCGGCCCCCCGAGATGCAATATAGCCACTTGCTGTATTAGGGACTGGCTGTGGGTATTAAGCAGTGCAGGATTTCGATTTGTTTGCCTAAAGAGAAAGTCAATGAGAGGGTTGTGCTGTGAAGTAGGGGAGAATACAGCGTTGAGGTCCAGACTTTTTTGGTAATGTTTTAATTCATCAATGTAATTTTAGTATACCTTCCAATCCATGGAAGTAATACAGAAGAAACTAAGTTCTTGTGGTTCAGTCGGTTTTTATCTGTTTTTGACCTTGTTTAATCGTAGTCCTGGATCACAGGTGATCAAGTCTTGATTTAGTCCTAGTTTATATGGTTAATTCTCTGATATAAATATATTGTTTAGTCCTAATTCAGAAGTCTTTGTTTTGTCCTCGATTAGGCCTGGTTTAGTTTTGGCTTAATCAGAATCAGAAGCTTTATTTGTCGTTGCAAATGCAAATGCAAGTGTAATGAAATATTATTGTCTCAAAAATCAGTGTCAAATCAATAAAGTCCTGATACTTTAGATCTGGTTTTGATCCAGTTAAGTCATAGTTCACTATTAATTTTGTCTTGATTTAGTCCTAGTTTTTATGTGGTTTATCTCTAGACCTGGTATAGACATGATTTTGTCCAAGATAAAGCCTAGTTAAGTCTTGATTTAGTCCTCGATAAGACCTGATTTATTGGTGGTTTAATGATGACCTGATTGGGTCCTGATTTTGTCTTGGTTTAGCTATGATAAAAAGCTGTTAACAGGATACAGCTTTCCTCAGGTTACAATGTTCACATATTTTGTGGTAAAAAAAAAAAAATCTATCTTAAGTCAACTCTTTGTGAACCTCCCAAAACTCAATGAATTGCCTGGCTGTTTGTGAGACCTGGTAGTTGTTCATAGTACATTCGTTTAGTGATCTTCAGTGTGTGTTTGTGTGTGTTTGGTTGTCTGTGTGTGTGTGTTTGGTTGTGTGGACAGGGGCATCTGGGCCATGCTCTAATGCCAGAGGACCGCAGTATCCTCTGATGTTTAGTAAAAGGAAAAAAACAGGTCTGTGAGAGAGAGATAAGAACGGCCAGCGCACAGAAACCACTCGGACGAACAGCAAAACTCACACTTTGTTTTGTAGTTCATCGCCAGGTTTAATGTCAGCAGCACGAGAATGACACACTTGAGAAATACAGAGAAATGTGTTTAGAAAAAGGGGGACATCACTACTTTTGCATCTCTCAGGACTACCAACCTTGGCCTAATCCGTCATTACAACAAATCTGTACTTCTTATGTGAAGATAAATTTGGTAAAATCCTAATCCTCAATTTTGAAGACACTCACTAATTAATGTCACAATAATAACAGGAAGGTCCTTGAACATCTGCGCTCATTTTATTTCTTTTTTCCCCCTAAATTTTGTTTAATTAAAAAGTTATAAGCCATTAAGAAATCAATCAAGCTTACATGTTTTAGCAGCTGCATAACAAAATATTTTATTTATCAGATACCAGATATTTGTCTTTCAATAATTCATTTGTATGTTTTATGAATTATAAAATAGCTTCAATGTTAACATCACATCTTGACTTATCACAACAGACTGTTTGATTGACTAAATACAGATAGTGCAAAGGAGTATTCAGCTTTTAACAGCATGCCATCTGAGGTAAACGTTCAAAGCATTGCATACCACAGATAAAGCTGTCAACCTTTTGTTTACCACTATATAGAAAGATATAAGCATTCCTGACTTTGAGCAAGCACAGAAAAGAGAACCTTTTCATTAAAATGTTTTGAAAATAGCAATACTATAAAGCCAACAACATCAAACAGATTCAGAAAGCTGCTTGTTTTTTCCATAAAAATAGAACAATAGTGAAATATAGGAAGGACTGTTTACTGTCTCATAGGCTTTCCCTCGCTCGCACTACGACACTACAGGTTGAGCCAACTATCTCTGCTCTCCCACACGCGGCTTAGCCAATGGGATCAGCATATTTAGAGGGTGGCTGGCCCCGGACAGAGGTAGCAGCGTAGGCATTTCTCATCTGCTCTCCTCTGACCTTTTCTCTGACCACTACATAGTCTCAGATAAGTTGGACATTGGCCTTCGCTAAGTGCCTCTGCTCTCCTCCTGCCCCTGGTACCTGCTATCTGCATCTACTTGTGCTGTAGGTTCACTGTGACTTGGCCCTATGTCTGTGAGAGTGTGTGTGTGGTTATAGCCTCTAAGTCCATAGCTCTTATCTCCAGTTTCACAGACTTGAACCAAAAGTAAGGCTGAGTACATGATGAAGCCCTGCAGCTTTGTGCCGGCTCGGGCTAATTACAGCTAGCGCGTAATGGGAGACCTCCACGTCCCCTCGCTGGAAAACGAGGAAGATATTATTAAAAAAGCAATGGCCGTCTCCAGGTTTATCTCAATAGAATAAATCACACGGTTATGGATATACAATTATGGAGTAACTAGACCATTTTAGACCAATAGTTTAATGGTATTATTTGTACAAAGATACCAACTCCAGCCACAAGTGTAGTAAAGGAACAGAGCAGATTTGATGGATTTTTAGCATTGTGTAATACAATCTTAAAAGGTAAAGTGAATAAGACATTATCTCTTTATCATGGCACGTGTGAGTGGTAGGGCTTTATAAGGTACGCAAACAAGGGCATGTTTTGTCTTGAAAGATGATGTGTGAGAAGCAGGAGAAATGGCAAAGGAGTTTGGATTTTAGCAAGTCTGACAAAGACCAAACAGTGATAGCTAGACATCTGGGTTGGATCATCTCCAAAAAGCTCTGCTGTGATCAGTATTTATGATAAGAGTTTCAAGGAAAAAAACTGGTGAACAGACAATAGGTGACACACATGCGGAATACACCTGGCCTGACATTATTTTCAATGCAATAAAATGAACTGTTGCGATTTTAAACTAACATTTCAAGGACTGAAATGTAGACATTAGAGATGCACTGATCAAGCTTTTCACTCCCAATATCGATCCTATTGTCTGGGCTTTGAGGATCGACCCTGATATTATTGTTAATCACAGTTATTATGGCCAAGATAATCATGACCAAAAAAAAAATAGCCAGCCCTAGTCTGATGTTTTGGAAGCTAGACTGCCTTGGTCACAGCCCTACCCCAGATATTCCCCTCCTCCTTTCTGTGAGTGGTTGCCTGTTAGCCGACTCACCCGTGTCACTGTTAATGATGAATGAAGCGTCTGAGTGGTTGTGTGTGTTTTTTTCATGAGGTCGTGCGAGCAGATGCAGCTTGAGTCCCAGTCCGGTCAGATCTTAGCACCGCAGACGACAATGAAAAAACAAGTTTGGTGATGATGACGATGATGATGATGATGAGAGGATGTTGGTGCTATGTTTATGCATTGGGCATAAGTCGGTTTGTCATGTGACACCTCGCTGCAGCCTTGCGTCGCAGATGTGGACAGAGCAGTGGGTGAATCGTGCCTAAAATCTGCCTCTGTAGTGACTTTGTATCTACAGCTTGTGTTTTTGGCAGAAGTACATGGTCCCAAGAGTCATTTTTTGGAGAGCAGAAACCACTTTCAAACCTCCTGGAGTGAATAGATTTATGTCGTAGCTATGTTTGTTAGCTGATAATAGTAGGATTGTACTAGTCATCAGAATCTTTGTTGGGATTGGTTATTATACAATGCTGGCATTCACTCTTGTACATACACAGAATTACACTGACACTTTTTCAAAAATAATCTTAATATTTTATTTTCTCTGTAAATATAACTTGAAGCAAAATTGGCCAAATCCTAGTTTTTTTATTATTTGGATTACCATAGATAAGTTCAAGCTATTTTTTTTATTTTGTTTCAATTATGTTCAGGTCATTTTATGCAGACTAAAACAAAATTCCATCCATAATTGAAAAGGAGCAGAAAGAAGATAAATCCTGTAATGACTGCCCCTTTCTGCTAAATTACCGTGGTTTGTCATTTGACAGTTGAATAGTCCCTTTTGACAACTGTTTTGACTGTGACTGTTTTGAATCTCAGTGGGGAAGTTGTGGGCTTGCTGCTCAGGCAGGCTCACACATGATCTCTCCATGTGTTACTGTGGCTGCTCACTTATGAAAATTCTGGATTATTTTGGTCATAATTGAAATCACAATTTATTTTAAACAGTTATTCATTGGGGGGAGATACCTTTTTGTTATTTCTATAAATTGTAGCTGAAGAATGTTTTATCTCAAATTTATCATATAGCTTTTTAAACATTGTCTCAACCCTAACTTAATTTCTTATTACACATTTTATTTTAGCCTCAGTTGTATATTTGAAATAGAGATAGAAATGTGATTAATTGCACGGCCCTACAGTACAGTGAAGGGTATGAGTAACAGTCTGACTGACGACCAATCATCAGTGTCTGTAAGTGTGTCACCAGTGTTACAGCCTTGTGTTTCTGATAGAGCGGCTGCTGCTGCTGCTGTTTCTGCTGATGACGATGACGATGATGAGGGTTTGTGTGTTGTCTGGCTCCGTGGGGCTCTTGTGCTCAGCTCCAGTGTTGTATTGTGTCATCCACATGAACCCTTTTACAAAGTATATTGAGACATTTCTGTGTGTTTTAGTGCATCTGTTCAAAACCACTGAAGGGATCCTCAAAGTAGGGCTGCACAATATATGGCAATTTTACCATTTTGACAACATCAGAAAACACAACATTTTTTTCACAAGAAACGAAATGTATCCCAAGAAAAATGGTTGGTTTAGCCTTGATTTCTGTGTTTAATTTTCCCTTTAAGTCAGTGTTTAGTTCAGATTTTTCTCTGGTTTCTCTGGTTTAGTCTTTCTTGAGTTTGGGTTTAGTGCTAGTTTAGTTCTAGATGCCTGTTAAGTGCCGTTTAGTTCGGGTTTAGACCTTGTTTGGCCCTAGTTTATTTTCAGCTTATTCCTTATGCTGAAATGTCAATTTACAATCCATCTATCTAACTCTCCATCAAAGCAAAATGGCCAAATCTCATATCACTATTGTAATAATGTAATATTGTGCTGTTCTATACCTCAAAGTTGACATCTGCTTTAAAATGCTCTATGTCTTGTTATAATGTGAGCTGGTTTGTGAATTCTACTGGTCTGCTTCTATTTTGGACTCTCAAATGTGACGTCTAGAGTGCAGTGCCTGTCTTTTTATGTGTACGGCTGTGACACTATTAAATTCTTTATGCAGACTCCAGCATTGCATCTGTGTTTAGCACCGCACTCCTTTCCCCTTCCCTTTTTTGGCTGCTCCTTGTCAGAGTGAGAGGTGGGACGTGGCATTTTTGTCTTGGCTGACCTGCTTTGGGACGGTTTGTAGACAGCGAAGCTCTAAGTTGGCACTGTTTTGGAGCTGCTGCGGATCGGCGAATGTTTTCATTTTTTGACAGAAAAGGTTTAGTGTGGTGTCTTGCTGCTTGCTGACCTGTTACTGTACATTATGATTATGTCTCATGCCAGGCGACTAACTCCGCCCACTGCACACAGCCCCTTTGAGCTTGGGTAGATCCTCTTTGAAGCCATGATAAGAAGCAGCGTCTCGTCTAAAAGGTCTTTACATTTGAGGTTAAATAGAGTGGCCTTGCATGACTGAGCACTTACATGTTAATGTCAGAACATATGAAGATACTATGTGGCTAAAGTATAAGCCTATAGCCTTGGGGTTAGCATGTACAATGTAATGTTATAGTTTGAGTTTTGATCCTGGTTGTCTGCTTAGTCCTTGTTTAGTCCTGATTGCCTGTTGAATCCTGGTTTAGTCCTGGTTGCCTGTTGAATCCTGGTTTAGTCCTGGTTGGAATTGAATGCTGGTTTACTTTTGGTTTAGTCTTGGTTCTGTTGAGCCTTGGTTCAGTTCAGGCTTGGTTTGGGCTTGGTTTAGTCAGTGTTTAGTACTGGTTGCCTCTTGAGTCATGTTTTAGTTCTTGCTTAGTCCTAATGAATTTACAAAGCTGTCAAACTATCTATGTCAAAAAGTATAACCAGATGTAACTGTGTAACTATATGCCTCTAAAGCTATGACATTAGCACATGTAGAATTAGCAGGTTGGATACGGGTACATCTCAAACGCTGTCTGCATCAAGTAAACATACAGTATGTGTTCCATTTGGGAAAAAGCATCTGTGAGAGCAACTGTACGTGTTGCACCTATCCAGATGTTTTTTTCTTACCTTGCCTTCCCTCTCCTTCTCCCTTGAGATGTTTGTGTGTTTTCAGTTCGAACCCTCCCCTTTCTCTTTAAGTTGAGACTTTGACATCCGTACCTTCCCCAAGGATGTCTGTCACAAACTGCAGTCCAACATTGTGACAATGCTTTCGTTTTTCTCCCAAACTTCTTTATGAACTTCCTGTTTTCGTATCCTTTTTTCTGTTCTTTCCCTCAAGGTCTGGCGCACCTGATGTTAAACCGCCAAGGTATGGGGTTTGTTGGTTTGCTTTTTTTCCTTGCCAGCCACCTAATCACTGCATTTCTCTCCCCCTCCCTAACCCCTGTAATCATTTGAGTTAACTGTGCTGCACTAATAATTCCTCTCCTGTTTTTCCTCATATATTTGCCTATTCCTTTCGCTTCCTGTCATGTTATGCTCACTACTCACTCAATTTGTGTCCGTCAAACCCTTGTCCTGACCACTGACTGAGCTACTGGAACTTCATCTTTGACCTCTGCAGTTTTACGCCAAGGTAATAATCCACCAATGTTCACCGCATCTCTTCAGCTTGGTTTCAAAAAGGGGAAAAAATACACAGTGTTTCAGGCTGAAGATGTGTCTCAGGTTTGCACTGGGAATAATGCATTCTTCTTTTATAAAAACACAAAAAAACTCAACAGCATTTCTGAACATCCCTGACTTCAAAACATACCAGGAGTGTTGTTTGTATTCACTGCAGGTTATGTGACATTCAAATGACATTCAAATGCTTTCTGAATCGCAGCCGACTCCTTTGTGTTCAATAGGTGTTGAATATTCATAGAGATGTTTTATGAGTGCTTGTATTGCGATGATATTTTGAACGTGAACTCTTATCACATGCCCACACACAAACAATATCATTTCACAAGGCCTTCTCCTGTGACAGTGGAAATACAGGCGACTAAGAACCAGTGGCACTGAAGAATACACATAATTAAATGCACTCACTCAATGGCCATATGTCCATAACCTTGTTGGGCAATATTGACCATTTTCTACAACAATATAAACTGTGGTATCATTTACTACTTAAGGAGTTTTAGTTACAGATATGCTGGCAGAGGTTGAGTTCAGAGATTACACTATATAAAATCGCTCCCAGTTTGTGGGCTTGGGTCGCCTTAGACAAACTGACTTTCAATCTTTCATAGCCCAAAGTTTATTTTAATGGTTTAACATGGCTTTGACAGTCAGTAGTAGTAATTTGATATGCATAACCTACCTAACTGCCATCATTGACTTACTTTTGACACTATTTCACACCCAATATAGAAGCTGGCTATGCGATTAACTGTTTTTTGTCCAGGGTGTACCCATGTAAGGCCCATAGTTGCCAGGATAGGCTTCATGTAAAAAAAAAAAAAAAACCCTAACAGTAATACGCAAAAGAAGATGAAGGCTTATAAAATGGTTCTACAATCTTATACAACTGTAAATAACTATTTCTAACATACATTTAGTTCCTTTTTTAATCTGTCGTCTTGTTGTACTTTTATGCAATCAAGCCCCACTGTCTTTTGTTAATGTTTAATGTCAGCTGTTAGCTATTCTCCTACTCTCAACATGTTTTACACATTTTACAAGAATGTACATTGTATTAGCACTGATACTTCCCACCTTTGATGTTGTTCTAATAATTACTGGAAGTGAGTCAGACAAAGCCGTGCGCTCAGAAGACGGCCTTTATATATTTATATAGAGTAAATCTCACTGTATCCATGCTTTGTGTTGTCTAGAACATGTTTATTTGCCTTCTTAATGTTACCAATTAGTGTAGCGCCAGTCAGGGAAAAGTCATTATTCCGTCGCCATGGTGATCTGTGGCTTCTTCATACAAGCCACAGACGGCATAATACAATAATATAATAGTACGTACGCTTTTTTCAAACCTACTTTTGTCAATTTCAAAAGGAAACACAATCTTTGCATCATGTTTTGACAGAAAAAAGCGTAATGATTCACAATGATACATAAATGAGGCAATGATTGGAAGAATACATTAGGGGATTCTTGCAACACTTTCCAGCCCATTAAGATTTTGCTTGCTATTGCTCAGATCAAGAGATGGTTGAATGAAAACAATCGTCATATTTGAGCACTGAATTATGTGGAAATAAGGAGGGATGTATTTGTACATTAATGTAGCACAATAAATAACAAATATTAGGCCTTAATGCTTACTGTAATGTACTTGTTAAAAGACAAATAATATCGACTAAAGTAACTGAAACGTTTACAGAAAAAGTGAATTAATCTTCTACTGTATAATGACGAATCTGAGTGCTTTATTGCATACAGTAAGTGTGTCCTAAAGGCCTCCATGACGCGATTTGTCATAAGATGAAGTCTGGCTATAATTGCTTCCATTTCATGCACCAGTAAATAAGAAGTACAATTCTGTAAATTGATTGTGGGAATAAATATTCTTCAATAAACCTTCAAGCCAATAGCCAAACAGTACACGGACCGCGGCTACAATTAGTAACCAAGCACTGTCTGTACATTTTATACAATGTACGTGACACAGTTTTACACTTTAGTTATCGGCTAAACATTTGTGATTAACATTCAACCTTATTTCTGCTCTGGCCCGAGGCATTACCTTTTTTTCATCACAAATGCACCACGGTTCCCTCTTTCCAAGAAGGCTACACACTGCTGCAGCTGATAAATTCATGAACAGCTTCTTTGGATATTTAAGGCTAAAAAATTGTAGTTTTAGGGCATGCACGGTTGCAACCAAAAATATGAGACTTTGTTGCTTTTTCAACCTTCTTGTTCAATGGTATATAAAACTACTGTATGTGGGTCTCGATAGTGTGTTTAGTATATGAAATATATCAATACTATTCTTAAACTAAAAAATGGTAGATTTAGGGCATACTCCTGCTTTTTTAACCTACTTAGTCAATTGTATCTAAAACTCAAATGGCTCAGTAGATTTTGGGAGAGGAAATATATCAATAATAATAATACTATAATTAAACTATACATTTAGGTATATATTGGCTTTGCAAGTCCAGTGGCACTTAAGCACTACCTTTCAATTCATTTGTAGTACTTCTAACCTAAACAAGGATAAAACGGGTCTAAACAAGCATTTAACAATAAAATAACCAGGTGTAAATGTTCAATCAGAATTTATCAAGAACTGAAACAGGTCTACTAGGACTTAACCTGGTCTAGACTAAATTCAAGCCTCCACCAGAGATTTAACTACAAAAGTTGTACCATCAGTTTGAGAACCACTGGGCTAGTTGATTTTGGAATAGCTTTACATAATCTGAAACCAAAACAAAAAGTGTCTGAAAGTTTACCCACATTCTGCAGATATGTTGGAAACGTCTCTTATTGTGACTGTAGTGTTAAAAATCTTCTTTAGACACAGGTGAATGTTTTGTCCAGCCCTGAGGTGGACGTCTGTGATAGGACAGCTGCCTCCCCCGCCCCTGGAGCTTAAGTGACAGTCCGCTAATACCATCTGTGCCCCGGACTTATGGGACAGAGTGTACTTAATCAGCTGTATTAAGCATAATATTAATGACACTTTGGTGCACCCTCTGCAGTATAGTGTCACTGTCACTGTAAACTACAACATGAGGGCAACATGTGATTCCCTTTTCACCTCAAAGTCAGTTATTTTCTAAGATTTGTTTATGGTGGAAATAATTGATAACAAGTACTTTAGATCAGATTCAAGTATGTGAAAGCCCTTTAACCATAGTACATTTTTTCATTATTTGTCTATATGACTAAACAAAGTTACTCTTACTTAGAGAGAAATCTGATTGAATGATCCATCTTTTCATTCACAGCATTACTGATATTACATTTGACATGAAAGCATAAAAAATATTTTAATATCTTTTGTAGGCTACATTTATGACTTTGCTTAATACCATGCTTTCAAGATTGGGATAATTTGATGATTACACAATGTTATTTTTATGTATTGGTTATTTTTGTATTGAGCATCTTTACATATTTTTTTAGTTGTGTTTGGGACTATTGAAGCAAAGTTAGATTACAATAGGATTCAATAGGACACACTAGGCCAGGTAATACACACATGTCTTGGGGCTAAACCTGTGCCCAAAACTGCTTTAAAAGACACTATAGGAGCAATAACAGCTGTTGTTTAACTACCCAGAAGCTAAGTAAACAATCTCAGTGCATATAATGGGCTGTCAACTGTGTCTTGGAGCTACGCAACAAAACAAAGACGTGGCCTTTGTGGCTTACTGCTCTGCCCCGACAGCTTGATTGATCCTTTTCAACCCTGCGCACCACTCCAAGGGTCATCTGCCACTGACATCTCTAGCCATCAATGATAATAACTAAATGTGTGGTTGGAGAGGCTGTCATACCGGCTTAAAATGTGAATCAAGGAATTATTCAAGTAACACTTTATTTTACGTTATCCTTTAACTACATTGTATCTACCTGATTAAGTTAATGGAATACACTGTAGCAAACTGTAATAACATGTAACTACATTGTACCTAACCCTAACTGTAGTTACAGGTTGTTACAGTTTGTTACACAGTGTATTACATTGTATATAA
>JAVQKG010113153.1:0-17900 GCA_036025885.1 Hypseleotris bucephala
GATTCTAAACTAGCATTTTAAGGACTTTGTATTTTAATTATTGTTTATTATCGTTTATTGCAATTACTACAGTCAGAAAATCATAACCAAAAAAATCTATATTGTCCCAACAGTGTCCAAACTCAAAAACAGCATCTTATATTTCATTGGAAACTACTGCTCACCCCATAGTGTCAAATCAGAAAGGTGAAGAATTCAACTTTTTTTCTTGTTTTATACTAACCATCTAACAAAGTTCAAGATGACAACCAAATGCCATTTCCTTGTGAAAAACAGATCCCAGAACTTGTGTGAAGCTTAAGCAAAGTAAGCCTTTAGTTTTTATGAGCTAGGTCAGTCACGTCCTACAGCTGAAGCACTGCTGTAATTATAATGTACTCTCATTTGCTCGGCATAATGAGATGATGTTGGAACCGCACAGAACAAAATTATTAACTAAACGTGAATGTTCTTTTGATCGCTGTCTCTCTCTGGCTCCCTTTTTAGACATGTAGCCGGGAATTGATACTCAAAAACTGGGATGAGGAAACCACTTGGCGCATATGCCCAAATTCACTAGAGATTTAAGCAAATAGTAAAATGAATGGGAAAAAAAGAACAGGGGTAAAGTTAAATATGTGAACATGACGCTGGTATATACACAAGAGGACCTAATTAAACTTTGAGAGGCATTATGGCCCTATGCAGATGGCTAATGCTGCTATGAGGACACTTGAGATGCCAGTGGATAGCCTCTTTTCACAGTCAGTTAGTGCTCTGCCAGGCCTTGTCCAAATACAGTAACTGACAGCAGGGGGAACATTAGGATTGAATTTGGCCTCATAAAAGGTTTCCAAGCCACCCCAAAGTAAGTTACAGTACATATGAACAGGGACTAAATCAGGTATAAACTACTGAGATAAAGTCTAAACAAGACAGTGGTGTAAACTAAGGGTGGGCAATGTGGTAAAAATATAATATTATGATTTCATTAAGATTACATTTCCAATTTTATCACAAACTACTGCTACTATCTGTCTTTTAAATTACAAATTCAATGTACTGTACAGCCAATCCAGTGTTTATCATAATATTAATACTATTAGTTTTAATTTTTTTATTAATATGAACACTGGCATTGTTACAGTAAAAATGAAAGTGAAGAGCTGAGTATAAATGAATGCAATGTGGCACAATTCAACAACCTCACCAGATTAGTAAATTGTCATAACTTAATTTTATGATTCAAACTATTATCGCAAATTTAAACATGGGTCTGAACCAGGGCTAAACTAGGGACTATACCAGTAGAAGGACTTAAACCAGGACTAACTTAGGTTTAACCTTTATAAACATCTTCTGAAAGACATGTGAATCTTGTTGAAGAAGTGTTAATGCTTCCAGTCCCAGTTTAAAATGCACTTTGTGAACTCAATTTTGGTTTTAAAGACAATATCACACATCTAATCACAATCATGTCATATAAAACACAATTTCTTTTTGCCTTTCGAAAGACTACTTATTCATTCTTGTAGCCTTGGTGGATAACACACGGTCAAACACGGGTACAAAGTCAATACAGAGGAGCTCAGCATTTGGCCCAATCCTAATTAATCTAGACTTAGGCACTCGACCATGACAAATAAATAAGAAAAGAAATAAAGCAACCAACTCCAGGCTTGCTGCTAATGGGTCTGATTATAATGTTATGGGACTGTGAACACAACACAAGTGGAGTGGGTTTGGGGAGGCTATGAATAAAATCCCAATGATAGCAGTTGGGATGTAGCATAAAGAGCTTTGGGGCCTTTAATGAGAGAACAGAGTTAGCGCACAGCATGAAAGAGATCAAAAATTCATGGGAGGATGCAGTAAAAGTACTCCGTTGGTATGTTCGCTCCATGTCTGCGCTTTCATATTCGCAAATCAAACGTTTCCACTTCCTCAATCCATTTTATGTCTTTGTGCCAGGTCACACAATGTAGCTACAGTAAGCGGGAGATATTTTATGTGTTCTGGTTTACAGTAATGTGTGTTAATATAAAAGCTTTGAGCATTTAGCTTAAGGTAATTCAAAGAGATGTTTTTATCTAAATGCTGTGAAATATGTTCAGTTCGTCTGCAATACAAATTCACAATCAGTCAAAAACAACCGCTGCCTCTAAAATAGACCACCCTTTTAATTTGGTATTAAGTAATATTATAATTTCATTCATAAGTCTTCTACTGCTTTTCCTAATATGGGTCACGGGTGGTTGCTCCTATCCCAGTAACTATTGGCCTTAGGCAGGGTACAGCATAGAAAAGGACCAGTTAGTTGCAGGGCTGACACTGAGACATACACAGACAGACAACCATTCACTCACATTCAGTGGCCAATGTTACATTTCAGAACCCGAATGCTGCATTAGCTTGTCAGTTTCGCTTTATATTTGACAAGTACCCTTTGCAGAACTGTCTTTAACACATCAATACCACTTCTAAAGATATACAAAAATCAATACGGTTTAGCCACTTTGTAGAATTCCTGACTTTAGTATTTCTCATTTTCCTTTCCTCTCCTCTCCTGGCCCTATGCTGTAGTCTTGACGATCACATTTGACAGCCAGGTGCAGTATAAGTGTGTGCTCCTCTCTAGTGGTGTCAGGCTGAAGTGATTGAGTAGAGCGTTTTCATTGAGCTGTGCGTTTGACATCTTCTACATGGATGAGTGCGGAGCTGACTGCTGTCTCCTACATGTTATTTCTCAAAGGCAAACCCCAAAGTTAACTTGAGACATGCAGTTTAATAAGCGCTTTTAAGTCACTTTTTTGTCCTAAGCCTTTAATTAACTGCCATTCACCGGTGATGGAGAGATACAAGTAGTGGCAACATCAATGCCTCTTTCTAAATTTAGAAGAATAGAATGATCAAATATAAGACTACTGTGTAATTATAAGTCAACCCTCATGTTTCCGGGCATCCAAATCATGCACCATACAACTCCCATGACATTGTTTAGTTAGTCACAACAACAAAGACTAACCTACATAAGATATTTTTACAGCCAATGAGTGTTTCAGAAAGTTGGTCAGCTGAACTATTATATGTATATCTCTTTAAATTAAAAATAAATTATTATTCAAAATTTGACCTTCAAGGGGAAATAGTAGAGAAATTTAATTGAATGGCAATTTAACCACTAACAATGCAGTACCAGAATAAACTGCTTTTTGAAATATGTTTAGGGGTGGGCGATAAAGTAAAATCATTTTATTAAGATCAAGCTTTATTACAAAACTTCATTACAAGATTTGTTTTTTATTTTAATTGTCATATTCCCCACCCCTATGTATAGAAAGTATTAGTAGTTGTAGTAACCTATTAAGACAAACACACTGTGGGTCAAGAATATAAATCTATACCTTTAAAATCATACCTCCAGCCACAAGGGGTCAGTAAATAGTGGAATCTGCTCAGTTAAAGATATATAAGGCATTTGTGCACATTTACAACTAAATCACAAGATCACTGTTTAGAGTCAATACCAGAAACTGTCCTCCACCACTGTGCTTCTAGTTTATTTCTCTGTAATCTATTGTGTATTAGTCAACCACAGCACGTCACAGACACGTGACACACAGTACTGTTGTATTTGAGACTCCTGAAAGCTTTTCACACTCATTCTATTAAAATGTCAACTCCCACCAAACAATGGCTCTCCCGCTGTTCAGTGAAGTGTCTTGATCTAGTTTTGGAGCTACCTGAGACTGAAGAGTGCTGGCAGCCTCATTGTGTGATTGTACTCTGAGGTGACAAGCACAAACTCAAAACAAAGACATTTAAAGTTCAAAAGTAGAGTGCAGTCTCAAGGCTACTTCTGGGAGTGGGCAATATTAATCGTAGCCTTGCCAAATTGCAACAGAAAAGTGAATGAATTGCTTAAAGGCATATCATTTTTGCATGGCAGACAGCGTGGACAATTAAATTTACTCTTATCTCTTGAATACATGCAGAACAGCTTTCATTTCAGATAATAAAGGCACAATAATAAAGAATGTTTACATATTAATTATTATAATTCAATTAGGTATTTAAAGCCAATTAATCCAAGTGTAGATGTGCATACTCAATTCATTGTCAGAATTCAGAAGCTTACACATGACAAATAATTAGCTATTTTTATCACAGTAGTATGTATAAAAAAATGGTATAAACTTGTGAAAATTGTAACTTTAATTTAAGAGAAACTAAGACAAAATGGTTTCAAACATTTATAGTTATACTCACCATTGCCAGAGGTACGATCCCGCCCAGATCTTGTGGTGACATCCGTATCAGCGTCTGCACCTCATTGGTCAGTGTTCGGGTCAGGGGGTACTCCACCTGCCAGCTGACCTCCCTGGACCCCTCCAGAGCCACCAACCCATTCACCTCCAGATCTACCTGCAGGACCTTCTGGTAGCCCGCCGCCTCCACTCTGCACACAAGGATGCGCATGAGAGGATTTAGATAAGCAAGAACAGCAACGTTAGATAGAGAAGAAATGGGAAAAATGTATAAGATAAAGGAATAGGGTGACACTCAAATTGGAAAGCTGGCGATAAAAGAATGAATGACAAGTGTAAGGATAAATGAACAGGACGGGAAGGATAAAATATTGTATTATAAAAAGGAAGGGGGTAAGCTCCAGAAATATAGGAAGCCAGATGTTGGATGGAGGTAAAATAATAAAAGAATGTCTATGTCACAAATGCAAATCGAGTTCGCCTTTATTCCAAACAATTCGAATCTCACGACGACTGATGTAAGCAGATGTAGCGAAGTTCGAGCAACTAAATTCCTCATCAGGACTCTGATATGAAACTAATCGCGGCACTATTGAAATCCATTCTTACATCCACACGGAACCGCGATCTGGGCAAAAAAGCAATTTATTTTTCCTCTCGCAATCCGCAGCTTCTCTTGCGGAGATTGCCGGGGCCAGGCGAATCATTTTCCCTCAGCTGATAGAGATGCAAACAAAGCAGAAAAAACAATGAATGCAAAGCCCCTCAGAACTCATTTGATTTGCCCATCGCTACGTTCATGCACAAATTTTTCATATTGCAGACAAAGTTGACAGAATACCTTTGATAAGATCCCAGATATGCACAACGTCCTAGGAATACAATTTGCACTTGAGAATCTACAGTCGGCTTCTGCATACATTCACACAAACACACAGCAATTTGGGGATTTCATGAATCATGAGTACAAGATATGTCCAAAAAGTTGAGAAAGGGGTGGATAGAAATGCTTTACTATACTGGGTGTTTGCTGACTCTCTCCCTAGTGTTCGTCTGTGGCTGCTAACATCTTTGTTTCTCTGTGGTAATTCCAGACAGAAACAATTATGATGAGGTTTGTGAAGCTAAGGCAAAGAGAGTTTTTATAGCAGCCAAGACACACAATAACTAAAACATCTGATACCTAAAACAATTATTTAGATCCATGACAAAACTAAAAGAATCTTGCTGACTTTGCATTTTGTGATACAACAAACAATACGATGAACCTGAAATGCCATTTGTCATCAAAAAAAAAAAAGTTCCAACATGTGCTTTATTCATAACAAATGATCATTGTAATCTATCTCATTCAACAAAAAAAGCGAGATACGATCAGTTTTATTACTGTTGAAAAATTCTAGTATCTGACTATTTTTACTATGGCTCATTGTGGCACAGTTAAAACAACACTGGAGTCGGTCCAAGTTGAGCATAAGGAAGTAAAGGGTGGGTGTGGGTAAGATCCAAGCCTTTCCTTGAAAATATTCTGGCCAGACTCCCCGTAACTCCCCTTAAGAGTGCACACTTCAGACACAAGCCCACTTCAAAGTGCACATTTAAGGATCCAACAGAAAAGTGATGGAACATTTTACGAAACTAAAATCAGTGCGGATAAAAACAGGTTGAACAGGAATTCTGGGTCATGCAAAAAACCTTAATAATACACAGTGTATTTTGAAATTAAGTAAAAATGTATCAAGTTTGTGTTTTGAAAGCTAATAACAATATATTTTATTGAAAAAAAAAATGTAAATAATAAAACTTTTAATGATTACAGATTTTGAGAGAGATCTTAATGGTCATGAGGCTCAGAAAATAGGTTGACAATGAGTAGACACAGTCAAGGTAAAAGATTATTTTAAACTTTTTTACAGGCCCAATATTAACGCTAGATGCTTGAGACTAGGGCTGCAACAATTATTTTGCTAATCTGTAAAGTCTACAGACGCAAAATGCCTTGATTAATAATTGCATAGTATAGGGTGAATAAGAAGGAGATTTTTTGGTCTTAATTGCTGGTTTGCATTGATTGTTCTCTCAGCAAATTACATGTTAGTCTACATACTCCAGTTAAGAATTATTATTCAGACCCCTTATTCGAACACATTTTGTTGAATACATTACTTCAAAATATGAAACAATACCGTATTGCCCAAGATGGTGTACAAAGAAGAAATCATATCTAGATGCTTTCTTAAAAACTTTTTTTTTCATTTTATTTCCCAAATGTCCCAAAAGTTTTTCTAAACAATGAAAGAATTACATTTGTTCCTTTTTTGTACCTTTTTTGTGCTTTTTCAAACAATGAGATGAGCCGAATCTCAATCTACAAAGTTGCTGTCCTGACTTGTGTATTCATGTGGTGCAGTGCAGAGGAGCGTAGGCCTTATTTTTTTTTCTGCTCTTTGATATAGATTTTTATTTTAATCACAGATAAACATCAAAAGCAAACTGGGGAGTCAACTGCTGAGAGCCAAAACATCCCACACAGCCACAGGACCCACTTGAGCGACCGCTTACGGATATGCTACAAATCCACACTTTCTCCAAACTTTATTGTTCCCATCGCATCAATCGCTCCTCTCTTTCATCTATCTGTTATTTTCGGTCTCAAAAACAAGCGGTCAAAACAGTGGGATATCCTCAAATGCCTGAAGCCGCTGTGGGCAGAGGGGTGGCGACTGCAGTGATTATGTGGTTTACGCTTATGGTGTACAATTACAGCCAAATCAATTATCTGCAACTCACACGGCCCCGGCTTTTACAATGAAGCTACAAACAATCAGAGCTTTAGTGCTGAATACCACAATGCAGCTCTCATTCTCGATAAATACAAACTGTCTGAATCCTCTGCAGCGTCTTTATCACCGGGAGGACTGGGACTATCTCTACATTACCTATGCATTCAGACTTTTGTTTTGCTAAGGTTTTCCACTCTTAATAATAATAATAATGCATACCACTTATTAACAAGATTTTCAAGATGCTTTACAATTGCATTATTCATTCACTCCACAGTCACATTGGTGGTGGTGAGCTACTTGTCTAGCCACAGCTGTCCGGGCACACTGACAGAGCCGTGGCTGCCAGTATGAGCCAACAAATACACAATTTTGAAAAACGTATCCTTTGATTGTGATTATCTTTGCATCTTTATCTTTGTGATTCAGTTCACAGCACTTTTTAGACACCTCAAAGAAGATAGAAATATTAACAGTTAAACTTCCTTAAGAATCACTTGCCTTTTAGAAGCAATTGATTAATGCTACAGATTAAAATGCTGTGCTTTTTTTTTACTTTTACAAGAGTTGAGCCAAGACATAGTTCAGAAACAACATTAGTATTAGTATTTCTAGTGATTTTTCAGGGGTCAGAGGGGGGGGGGGGGGGTCAGGGGGTCAGGGGTCCACCAAGTTTGACCTTTGTTCTTTTGCATATGTATCTCTTTGTGTGGTATCTACTTTTTTATGTCTTCGCAGAATCACAAGTTTAGCTCTACGGACTTTACATACAGTAACTTGGTAGGCTGTATATAAAACTGGCTGACATTCTCCCCATTAGCTGTCAAGTTTCAAAAATCCTTCTAAATCTAAAAAACAACTGTAGTCGACTAGTCACTCTCTCTCTCTTCCTCTGCTGCATTTGACCTAATCCTCCGTTTACCTGCAGTTTAACGTGGCTCCCAATAGAGGGCAGTCCACTCTGTGCCTCACAGCCCTTTGCCCCTTGCCTGAGTGTGCATTTAGGATGATAAATGTCCACATCCCAGGAGTGGAGAGAGGCCTTCCAGCTTCCTCTTCCTGCATGTCTCATTAGAAACATTACAGCACTGCATGCCCTTTTCCCTTCACCATTATCATACTATTCAACATGGACTCAGTGAATGATTGTCACTATTTCTCAGACCAGCTTATGGGGTTAAATGCACAGAAGATAGAGACAAAATGCAGGAAATAAGGGTTAGAGAAGGGGTTGGTGATATGGTAAAAATATAATATGATTTTTATTAAGCCAAGATCCCGATTTTAGTTGACTTTGAATTTTCTGCCCTACAAAGAAGACTATTGCTACATTAAAACATTTTTATTATAAATTAATTGATTGTGATCATAATACTTAATACAGTTTCCCTCTTTTTTATTTATTATGAACACTGGCAATGTTAGAAAAAATGACAGTGAAGAGCATAAATGACCTTCATAACTTCAAATCACTATTCAATTTTTACTGCCATATCACCCAGCCCAAATTCAACATGTACTCACTAAATGTCACTATTTCTCAGACTAGGATGAGCTTACGTGGTTAAGCGCACAAAAGACAAAATGCCAAACAAAAATCAAAGTTAGGAGGCCAGGAACAAAAGCAAAAACTTCTATTGGGATCAGAGAGTGAGCTAAAACAGCGATGAGGGTGCACAAGTATCATAGCAGGTCCGTTTGTAGTGAAATGGGTTAGAAAATCGGTCACGTCTTTCTAAGAAGGCTTTTGAGGCATCTCCATTTGTCACCTCTTTTGCTGGATGAGAAACTACAAACAGAAAATAGGTAAAAGAATCCATTAAAAAAAAACACTCCTCCTAAGATACATTTCAAACTTATACTTGTCGGAACAAAAGGCTCAGTGCTCAAGAGTGAAATTTGGTTTGTTGCAGAAGTGGAAAATGAAAGAGAAGCTAAAGAACACAAAGGCACTGTTAAGCACGCGGTCATGTTGTTTCTTTTCTCTACTTTTCAATGCTAACACCTCTATAGAGATCTAACTGTGAGAAAAGGTAGAGAAGAGTGGGGCTGTCAGTTTTGGAAACCCATGGGGGATCTCTTTCATGCACAGCAGTGATTTGGTTAGCGCTGACAACAATGATACATCAAAGAGCCCAAATGTGTTTCAACCAAGTAAACTGACAGTGAGTCCAGCAACTGTTTAGGCACAAGGGAGGACTGGGAGTGTTTGTATGCATGACATATTAACAACACCAAGCCCCTCTAGAAATAAGTGCATGGAAAAGGGTGCACTAAAGGAACTAGGAGACAAGGGTCAACAAGTTTGACATTGATATGAAAGACATAGTTTTGTTACGTTGAATGATTAAAGATGGGCCACAGTGGAGCAGTAGGTAAATCAGTGTGCCTGTGGAGTGAATTAATAACGCAACTGTAGAAATGTATTTGCCTATTTGGGTATTTGGGTAAGTGTATTGCATTCTTATAATTATTAGAGATGTTGTTTTGAGAGATGTTTGTAGGCCAAAAGTCACAAGAACATAAAAAACAGCCTAGTCAGTCAACCCTATTGACATCAAAATCATCAGTCTCTCCAATTCAAGCAGTAATCCATGCAGGCTCACTTCTAAAATAAAACTCAGCTGAGTTCAGTGCATTTTTTATTTAGACTTTTTAGTATTTTGTGTCACTCTAAGCAGCAGATTTTATTTGTAATGTTGAAACTGCACCTATCCATGATTAACACTCTTTGGCGTTCCTTTTAAAAATTCATGCCAAGAGAGACAATACAAAAAAGCATAAAAGCTAGCCAGGGGCAATGTAATAAAAATGTATACTGTTTTAAAGATTTGATATTTATACCTCTGTTTCTCTGCCTTTATGGTCTCTTGGTAACAACTAAACCATGCTCTCTCTACAACACTTTTTACATTTATAATATAACTTAAATATTACAATTTAAAATTCCACCTTTTCAAGATAATGTGTTTGCCTGCATAGTATACACATTTGTTTTGATTACACATACCCTGAGCCTTTGTGCCTAGCCCTATCTCACAACCATACAGAATTTCTACACCCACACAGTGTTCTGGTTCTAAACTTTCTTTATATATTTATTATTTTACTTATGAACTCGATACTTTTAAGTACTTGTAAGCAGTTTAGCATTGCCTTACACTGACGGTAGAATTACCATAAAAACTGAGTCAGCCATATACTGCTAATTTTAAAGCTCACAAATCCCTCCTATCTCAGGTTAACATTCTGTATATTGATAATATTTACAATCTGCAGTGAAAATTACTATGGTTGTAATATGGCCTTTTCTTTTATTTGACAGACATTTTTAACTTGGTTTAGAACTACTGACAATAAGCTGAAAGTCGTCACACATCTTCTCACAACATAATAGATACAGTTAGGATTTGTTGTGCACCATGTTTAGAGCCTCATTGTGATTGTATATAATAATTGAAAGTAGAGAAGCAAGGACCTTGGAAAAATGAATGATTAGCTGCCACAAAGAATTTTAATAGGATTCTTCAGAAATATAGCATTGTGCCAAATACAAAAGAATATCAACAGAAAAACCATGGCTGTACATTTAACTTGGAGCTCTTTGACAATATTTGCTGTAAGAAAGAGTTCAGTAGTAAACTTCTACATAAAACATACACTGAATGAGAAAGGACTTTATGGACAACTAGGTGGTGTATATCCACTACCACTGTAATTGGACATTGTTTGTGTGCCCTGTTAGGCTTTTAATATTGTTAACGAGCAATTAAGAGGCCCCACCCCAAAACCATGAAAAATATGGGAAGGGTCTATTTGACTTTTTGGATTTGTCTGAATGTTTTTGAAGGATGTTTTTGCCGAATTCTGATTATATTTATATATTCACTGACTTTAAACCAGCTATTACATCCACATTAGCTTTGTCATCAATATATCCCTTACTCTACTCTTTTTGCTGTCTCCCCTTCTTCTAACAAGGGCCCTCAAATGAGCACTGAATTGAACTAGACTCACGCTGTCGTGCACGACAGCAAATGTATATCGGCAAAATGCCCCATGCGTCTACACCCCTCCAAACACCAATCACATTCAACCATCAACCACAATGCGGGTTTAGTGTCTTGCTCAGGGACACAACAACAATATGCGCTTGGGCAGGGATTTGAACCGGCAACCCTATGGCTGCAGGGCGAAGGCTTACCCTCTGCGTCACTGCGCGCCCTGGAGGTTTGTGAAGGATGCTTTTGCCAAATTTTGTAAATTTCCCAAAAACTACATTCTTCAGTCAGTCCCTAGGGTGGCACTATTGAGGTAACTGGCATCATGTTGTTTGTCATGGTGGAGGGTGATAAATTGTTTCAAGTTTGAGTGTAATCGGTCAAAGTATGGGCAAGATAGAGGCTGTCAAATATATATGACTCCCCAATTTCAATCAAATATGGCCGACCACCTGTTTGTCGTAGGGCGGGGCCACAATAATATTTTATGTTCAGCACGATGTGGAGAATCACTGTACCAAGTTTCATAGCTCTGTGACAAAGTAAGTGTATCCAGAGTCCCATAGGGATCAACAACATGGTGGCGCTATAGAGGAACTTTTTGTTCAACCGTGATAATTTGAATATGTCCATTAAATAGACCATAGCCCAGATCAATGTGCGAAATTTGGAGAGATTTGGTTAACGTTCACTAGGAGTAATGGCTCCCAAAATATGCTCAAAATCATTAATTTGTTAATTAATCAATTGTCATTAATCGAAGAAGTACCAAACTCCGTCTAATTCAGCGTCTTCATCATATGTAACTGTCTAGAAAGTTAGAAGAAGATGGGGCAAAAACTTCCTGACTTATTGCATTTTCAAATTTAATACTTAATTACTTAATTAATATTCATCGCAGATGTACACAAATCGATACAGTTCGGCGTCCTTATAAGGTCTAAGTATCTGCAAAGTTTGAAAGTGATCCGGCAATTCGTTTTTGTGTTATCGTGGTCACACGGCCAATCTGTGGACGCGGACGCGGACGAACATGAAACCATTATATCGCAGAACGCGATTCTCGCGTTTCGCCGATATAATAACAATAAAATGAACATCATACAAAAAATAAATTCATACTAAATAATTAGCAAAACCTACATTACAAATTATTAGAACGACAAAAACACAAACTTATAACAAAAAATGAAGGGGGGTTGCAATTATAATGGCCCGACAAAATATGGGTCCCTTGAAAAAAAGAACCAATGATCTATGCTACACTAAAAACTAAAACGCCATTTTATCTTTGTTTTACTTTGACATTCAGAAAATCTTACATAGGCACATTGAAATACTTTCCCATGCAGGCAGTTTACATTCATAACTTAGCTCTCATGATCGGTCACAATTTTTAATAAACACATATGCTGCTCCTAACATGTGAAGGGGCCATATATCCTCCATCATCAAACATGGTGGAAGTGTATTTCTCCACCATATACACGCATATGCTGGACGTATCACATATATCAATGCACGGCCTATAGTATATACACTTAAACATTCTCCTCTGTCAGTGCGTCCAGGCACATGTCTACATATTACACACATATGTTCCACATATCATCAGACATGGAGACTACACCTGTCTACATGAAACCAGAGACGCCACACCAGCATCCAGGGGCTCCGCAGCTCACCGACAACGCATCTGGGTCAACAATAGTCATAAATCCAACCTCCTAAGGATATTATACAAGTAACTGAGATGCTGGCAAATCAATTCACAGTTTGGTAAGGCACTCATAAACTGTCTTTACTGGCTCATCTGAATCCAATCAGCATGATACCTATGTAAACAGAGAAGCCAATTATTGCATGTAAAAATACTTCCGGGCAGATGACATTTCAACAGGGGCGTGTCTCAGAATTAACTAGACAACTGTTGAACACAAGTAACCACAATTTATTGTTTTTGCTCATTGCGTTGACAGGACTGATAAATGATTTAGATATTTTGGCATTTTGTAATTTTGACCAAACATTTTAGTAGTCTAGGAAACCATTGTACTATAGTTACAAGTACTTGGACAACTTGTGCAATTAATGAAGCACTTTTGAGTGGAGAAAGAGAAGAAGATGTCTCAGTAGATTAATTCATCGTAGCCACAAAGGTGTTATTACCGGGAACGGCTCCAGGATTTCTATTTCACCACTCGACTGTAATGATAAACTGCTCAAAGCCCAAGACATGAATATAGTCACGCTCAAGTCGGGGTAAATTTAACAGTGTATGTTAGATATGTCCTTTGCCGACATATTGAATGACAAAATACATGATAGTGGCAGGCTACAAAGATTTATTCTGAAATCCTTGCGTATCACATAACTGCTTTGAGAACTGTAAACTAAGTCCCAACTGACACTACTTTATCCTACATTGAATTATGTCCTTCCTATACTCCTGCCCTGTCCTGAAAAGGCGATTAAGCATTTTGACACTAGGTCAGATTACTTATTTTAATTATTATACACATGCAAGTTTAATCTGATCGCAGTTTAATCTGTCCAGTGAAAAATATAAAAATATGCTGGTATGTTTTCTGAAACTCTTATCGACAGGACAAAAAGCGAACGTGCACATGGTTTGAACAAAGGGACTTAGGCCAGTATTTCCACTCTGCTCATCTCAGCGGGGTTGGCATTTAGCCTCCAACTGGCTGCCCGGTCACTGCCCCTCTCACTGTATACCGACATAAACTGGTCAGTGTCAAAAACATAGGAGCAACTTTGACAAGGTCTTAATTCCTCTTTGTCTGGAAGTTTGACTTAACCTTTTGTCTGGGGGAGTGAGAGACAAAGTAAGAGAAAGAGAAAAGGAGAGAAGAAGGGGGAAAGGGACACAACAGCGACCATATGTTCAATGTGACCCTCATTATTCTCAATTAGGGCAGCCATCCATGGAATGGTCTTGCTGATAACAGCCCATAACACCTTCAGTGGATGGAGCACATCTTCAGTGGCAGAGTGAATGCTGGAAAAGGTGTGTGTGTGCATCTTTAAACTCAAGGCTTGTGTATCTCAAGAACAGTCTGTAAACTTACTCTCAGTGTGTGTGTGCATGTTAATTAGACGGGCTGACGGCTGTTGAATATGTGTCGGTGGAGAGGGGGGGTGGACTGAGGAGCCTTGCCAGATCCTGGTAGGTTTACAGGGGGTGTCCAAGGGCCACAGCCCAGGTCCCCAGGACGTCTGGATGGATGGCTGATGGAGAGTAATGGGGTCACATTGAGCATATGATATAAGGATAAAGCTTATGGTATGCCCAACCAGTAATATTATTACTCTGGCAGTGTGATTCTTTATTCGCACATGCACAGTGTTTAAGGAGTTTTACAATAAGCATTGAGTTATTGCTATCACTTACAGTCATTGCAATTAACCCTGACAGTGCTGTTTCTTGTTTGTTTTTTTATTCTTGACTATGATTTCTTTTATAACCCTAAGATCTTGCGTGTTTAATAAATCCCTCCCAAACCTATAAATTATGTGACTGTTCATTTTAGTTTATAGAAAGTAGATTGACTCTCACTAAAAAAAAAAAAAAAACGCAGTGCTACTAGTCATTTGTGACCGTTTTCCCCTGGCTGGCTTCCCAAGCTCTTACAGTAACGTAAGGAAGCAGTGACATCACCCTCATTTCTTTCTTGCAATGAATTCTGAATGGCCCAGGTGATTAAGTCTGCTATAAAGAGACAGGAGTCAGCGCAAGGCCGTGGCATTGAGCAGGCTCATAGATTAAACGCAAACAAGAGCCTTTAGCTTAGCACAGTAGCCACAGAAGCACAAGCTACCACTCACACCGACTAGTACAACATTTGTCTTTGAGATCATCCTCCTTTAACTGCTGCCTCTTATGTGACATCTGATTTATACATTATTATGCTCTTTATTGCTTGCATGCTTTCGAGTACATAATGAGGGCTGACAGTCTAAAGGGCGCAAGTGATATTTTGGGCAAAATTGATATACTACATAAAAAATGAAAGTTTATGATGTGATGGGCTCTTTATACTGCCAAATACCACAAAAACATCAATCAGTTCAGAGTTAGTTTAAAATTATTAATTAGTTAATTGTGGAATGCTACCGGTGTCCTAGATTCTTGGCTCATACTACATTCAAAATTAAAAAACAATACTAAACCCATTATATATAAAATACATAATTATAATTATATTTATTATAATAAACTTTGACAATTTAGTTTTTCAGAAATCAACTAAAATTCTAGAACTTTTTTGCTTCTCCTGTACAGTGGGTGGAATTTTACTCGTTCCAATAACTTGTATAACAACAGCCTTATATGTGACATGCATAAAAACAGTGTCCTCGTACAGTAAATCACACAGAAACTCACAACTCCACCATGCTAAAACCCAAATAAATATAGAAAAGTCCTTTTGTTTCTGCTCCTGCTAAAATAACATTTGCAACATTTATTGAACTATCTATATAACTTAGTCTTTAAACACGATGCCCTTCTGTTTTATGTCACAAAAATCAGTTACTTGTACAATAACAAAAGCTAAACCTGTTTAAATTTCAAGTACCTTCAGGATCTTTTATAAGCATGGATTTATATATAAAACAAAGCCCTATAAACAACTATAATCGAGCCGCAGCCTTCTCCTCTTACACCTAAAACAGAACAAGCCCGTACAAGTTTGAAATTGATGAGTGCGCCACTACAAGTTCATGACTTAGACCTGGGGGGTATTTGATCCCTTGACACCCAGTTTATTTTTCTAAAGCTACACCTTGATATTTCAGCACTTAATTTAAGAGTGCAGTTAAATCACAGAAGCCGTAATATGTCAGACGATCGCGCGACTGGGGGTACAAAAAGACAGCAAAAATGGCGGGACGGGGGAGGGAGGGGAGAAAACAGTAAGTAATGAAAAAGCTATGATTGCTTTTCTGTCCCTCCAAATGACAGTTAGCACCTCAATGACCCGCTCGGGGCAGGGCCATCTAGAAATGACACGCTAAGGCACAACGTCATCTAACTGGGTAGTTACAAAAATCAATAGAAAACCCATTTCAAAAGATGCTCGCCGAGTGCGTGTGTGTTTGTGTGCGTGTGTGACGGAGTGGTGCGGAAGAGAAGGACCTGCTGTTATGTTCATTTATTGAGCAAGCCTGAGGGGCACAAAACAAACTTTTCTGATATACGCATTACCTCGCAAGCAAAAGAATTCTGAAGGCAAAGCAATAACTGTAATCCCACAATATTACTTAAGTTACAACGCGGCCCCCACCACAGAAGAGGTTTCTTTCTGAGCATGTCAAGTACTGTGGCCCTAATTTCAAAGTCAGCACCCCACTCAAGTCCTCTTCATTGTCACACTTTTAACTAAAGTAGCTATTGGCCACAAGAAGAAGAATGACTCCTTGTCCGCTGGGGGAATCGATACGCAGTCTGCACTGACATTCACGGAGAACACATGTAAACCAGGCGGGCCGGCCGTACAACTATCTCGTCTTGTTGGGGTAGCGGCAAACATCATCATATATTATCCCACTTTGATTTGTTGTCAATAGCCAATCAGGGCGAAAGAGGAGCAGATCTGGCAGAGCACAAAGACACTAAGGAGTGTAAAACAGACAAATGGGCAGAGGGGACATCAATCTGAAGGGCACGTCACAAGGGCCCCTGATGAAATAGCGCTCTTGTGTCGATGGCTTAAATTTATAGACAGTAACATGTGAAAGTACTCACTCCTCACAGCCTCCGGAGAGGGGTCAATAGCCCTGATACCTCGGGTCTGAATGGGCTTCTCATTAAGCCGGCTCATTCAAGGTCTTCCTTTCTTTTTGTGCACAACAGTGAAGAATACAAGGTTGTTTGTTGTTTTAAACCAAATATCTTAACTGGCTTTCTCTCAAGAATGGCCACATGTCTAAAGAAATTAATGTGCAAGGCTTTGTGTTTATATAGGCTACATCTTCCATTCTTTGGTGCTTAGCTCACCTTCACACTAATTATATTGTCACAGTGTATGCATTATTCTTGAAAATACATATATCTTGCTTGACTAAGTTCAATCCAAAATATTTAGTCTAACATTTGAGGTGAGAATTGGTATACATATCTAGATTTTTTAGATATTATTGAAAACACAATCTTCTAAAAAATGAAATCTGCTCCTATGCTGACAGTGCTTAGACAATCAAATAGAACATTGCTGTACATAGTCCCCTCCACACCAAAGCCAACATGCACATATATGCACACGGAAAATAAATTTAATGTTGTCACTTCTCTCTGCGGTGTCACTGTCAAGAGAGACCACTGGTAATTCAAAGTAATCCGAAAGCAGAGGAACAAAAATAAATTCAGGGCTTGACACAGTGTTGGGAAACAATAGTAATCAGCAAATTTAATGCATTTCTGGTGTATATTTAAGACACTGACAGTAGGCCACAGATGTACATGTGTTGGATTTCTATTTTGCAAAAGATATGGTCGGTGATAACCTATTACAGGACATTGTCAGCCTCACCACATCCTCAGCCTTGGAAAAATCCTATCACTTGCTCGGTCTTGGAGATGTAATATTGAAACAAATTATTGCTGAAATTGAAAAGTCACAAGCTTATTCCATCTTGATCAAAGTACTGCCAACAAGATAAGTGCACAAGAGGAGAGACCCCTATAATCCTTTTTTGCATTATCAGCATAAATTTTTAGTATCTTGTACAATTTTCTATATGTATATATATTTTAACATGTTGGACTGCAGAAACATGAATGATGTGAGAACCATTTATCACAACTACAATATGATTGGGGATAACAGTATTCAAAATCGTTTAAAGGC
>JAVQKG010113204.1:0-13906 GCA_036025885.1 Hypseleotris bucephala
AAAAAAAAACTTAAGCATTTTTTACAGAGAGCCAAAATGTAGATAGTGATAAATTAAGCAGCTCAGGGTTTTGTACAGAAACCAATAGTTACTTTAAACAGTACAAAGGCCATTGTTTATAGGAACTAAAGTCTGTAGTACAATGTATGATGCCTTTACTGTAAATACACTATAGATTAGAATAACTATGTTAACATTCAAGTCACAATAACTTGTATATTCAGTTAAGGACTAAATACAGTAATTGTTTATTGCAATTTGTTAGATGTATAGCTCTGCAACTGCCTAATACACTGATGTGTGTGTATTAGGCAAATGTTCTTGTGTTATATATACAGTAACATATGTATGGATGTGTTGTGATTTTATATCATGAGATGATAAAAGCTAAGAACTTCACAACAAGTCTTAGGTCTAAGACCTTCAGTACAAGTTACAACTATCCACAATCCACTGTCCAGTATTCGGAGGCAGTCATGTTAAAGTCAATTCTTCCCCTGCTACTGTTAGAGACCCTGGAGACTAATTAGAGCTATTTTATAGTTTTTGATTTTTTGTTGTTTTTTGCTTTATGTCAAATTTGCAAGAACTCAAGTTCTTGTAAAACATAGTTTACTTGTACAGTATTATAACTATTAGTTTTATACTAGACAAAATAGGAAGCAACATCTATTTTATAAAACAGACCTGAAAATAGAATAAAATTATTGTTAATATTTTAATCCTGGTATTTTGGACCCTAAGTTCCTGCCATTTTAACCAAAATAAAAGCACATTTATTTTTATTTTAAGTCTCTGGTTGAATTAATGTCTCGAAGCATCATTAGAATATAACCAAAGATGTTTTTTCAACAATTACATTAACTAGATAAACCATGCTATAACCATTCTATAGTGAAAGTAAGAACATTACACAACAGAGCATTGAAGTAATGCTTCTGTCCACACAGCATTTTCTACGACAGGTCTGTGACCTCAATCCTGGGATTGCTGCTAAACCAGGCCAGGATTACAACATCATTCCTGCAGCCAGCTCATCTCCTACTGAAGGACAGTGTACACTATACAAAACAAAAGGCACAAGTTGTAAATGGAATGATAGGCAGAATTTCAAAAATTATGAAAAATAATTATATTTTATTGTTATGGAATACATATTGAAGACTGGTCGCAGAAAGGGTTTATTTGAGGATGGTGTCAGAGTTTGCTGCAGAAAATGACAAAACATATTTTTAGTCCAATTAACTATTATAAATTAAAATAGCATTGTTTGCAAATTAATGCTTACCTTCAGCGAGCTGTTTGTTTATACGCTCCAGCTCCTCTCTTGCCTTTTTCTCTGCTTCTTCAATCTTCCTCTCCTCTTCAGCAATTGGTTTTAAATACTCTGAAAAGTCACAGATGTGTAAATAGGTATTCATATACATATGTATAGTTTTGCATAGTCTTTGCTGATGGTTACTGACATGAACATCAAAATCAATCAAAACAAAGACATCAACTTCCATCCATTGACCTTTGTCAAATGTGACACACAGTGATTTATATTATGAAAAAAATTATAAGTATCACAGAATAACTTACCAAATCTCTGTTTGCCATAAAAGACACCGAGCAGAAGGGCAGACCATCTGGCCGTCTGAAACAAAGCAGATATTAGACAGGTTTAAACTCATTTAACTCTTCATTTAACTATCTATTGTTCTATTGTTTGAACAAATATATTTACATTTTCAAAAGACGTATGACCAGAACTGTTATCTGAATTGAGGCTGTCAATGTCACTGCTAGCGGACATGAGCTAAACAAGCTAACAGCAAAAACAACAGATTCTGACAGTTTTGTCAGTAACCTGCAACCTTAAGAAAAACAGGAGCTCTGCCACTTATGTCTTATTACATTTATTACATATTAAAAAGTGCGGCTGATTCATAAGTTCAGTACCTTAATTAGCGGCGACACTGCAACTGGAGGCACCATGTTGACCGAGGAAGTGACAACAGAGTAGACCGGAAGTTCCGTTGACTCCTGCAAGTCATCTCGGTAAATGTAGTCATATTGGAGTTCAGTTTACCATTAATCAGTATCACCCATTTATGGTATCACCATAGTTTTAACATGATTTTAATCGTAGAGAGAAATGTGCCAACTAGAAGAACTCAAAGTTATTAAGAACTTCAGTGTGGTGAGTTTATTGATTGATAAACTAATTTGGCATGCCATATTTTCTTGCAGTGTCAGCAAAGGGTGCTCTTTTACATACAAGATTTGCCTACTAAAACTAAAACGAAGTAGCCTTGGTCTCAATAAATGTCCTTGAAAGAAAACACAGGGCATTACATCTGATGTTCTGGTTCACCAACAAATGCTGAAGTGTGAAGGTAATGTAAGAAAGAGGACAGTTATGAAAGGACACAGATTTGGGTGACAATTTCTAGAACAGCCCGTTACTTTGAATGGGCTCTGTTCCAAGTAAAGGGAGAATGTCTTATGTATTGAGGAGAATATCATAGAGCTTGACCTGCAATATAAAGTAGTCTACTATCCACATTAACATCATTTGAAAAAGTTCTCTTAAGACAGGTACTCGATTTTAGATTTCAGTTAAAGCCACATTTGACATTAAATAAAAAGTGCCAGCACATAGTGACTGACATAATTAGCCATTCACTTTCACATAAATTCACCAATCCTCAATTAAAAGTCTAGTTAGTTCAGTTTTATTGTAAAAGTATCAAAGGCATACTGTAGTAAATATAGAACTTTTACCTGACCCATTTTACAATACTGTTTTTTTGACATCTAAATGTGATGCATTTTATTTGTATATGGTCGCCGAAGCAAATGATAGTAAAATGATAGACAAATTCAAACAATATTGTTAGAGTTTAAATAAATAACATAAAATAGCTCCATGGTTCAAGGCTGTTAATTAGTCGTTATCATAGATGCAATCTGTAAAGAAATAAAAGAACTGGTTTTAAACACTACATTGACAAATGTATGTGTGATATATGTATGTACTTATAAACCATACCATCTCCAATATCATCATAGATATCACTATCACTGCAAGGAAACATACACATTAGTTAACAGTTACTTATTAGGCCTGTTATGCTTGGACACCATTTGTACTTACTCTGTTACCACGTAGCTGGTTGATACATAACCAACTGTGGATAAGATACAGAAATCATTAAAATAACATTCATTAACTGTACAGGGTTCAGTAGTTTCTGTGTGGCACAATACTCACATTTTCCTTCTTCGTTTCTGCAGATGAACTTGTTATCAACAGCTTTTACAATGACGTCAAGTTTCTCCCCTGCTTTGAGTGACAGCTCTTTGCTGCTCCATTTCTTGTTTGTCAAGTTTGGGACAATGGTCACCTGGTGTAGCACCTGGATCTCTCCATCATACTATAAAATATATTACATTAATGTTATTCATTCTAATTATAATATGAAACCTAATGAACTCCTAAAAAGACGCAAAACAAAACCTTAAACTTTTTCCTGAAATCTTTCTCTTCCTTTTCCAACTTCTTCTGCTTTTTTGGATCCACTTCTTTTGCTGGAATGCTAGATAGCGCACAAGAAATGACTGCTGTTATAGTTTCCATTTTTACATTCTGTTTCTCAGCTATCAGAAATACTTTGTTATGGACAAAAAAAGTGAATTAATGTTACCTGCTTGTGGGAGGAGGGGGAGGAGGAATATTTTGGGAGTCCACATCATCATAAATCTCCTCATCAATGGCACCTCCTGAGGTTACATTATGCACAAGGTTAAAGGCATAATTTACAACAGCCTAGACACTTTAGCATGCTTTTTTCTGTTTTTGCATTTTTACCTGAATCTCCTGAAAATTGACTTGGTGGAGGCACTCTACCACAAAAAAGAAAAGAAACTCGGTTTAATATTATATTGTACTAGAAGCTTGTATATGATTAGTAAAATAGACATTTAACACCAGCTATTATTTGTGAAAAAAATCATTCAATAATTATTGCATGCAATAATGTTTTACCATTCGTAAAAAAAAAAAAAAAATTACATGAAAACACAAACAAATTAGTTTTATTAGATGAATTAGATTGAATTAAGGTTTAGTGGTTAAGGGCATTTTTAGCAATCTTACTACGGCGTGTTTTTTACACTTTAGTGAGAGACAGTCTGCTCCGCTCAAGCATCCACTGGAACACTCGCGGCTTCATGGGAGACTGCTTTGGGTCTGAGGAACTAAAAATCCATCCAACCATGAAAAACATTTTATCTATGCATTTTCTCTGAACTGTTGTCTTAACTGAACCAACAGATAAAAGGCAAGTCTAACTATAATGTTAGTTTTATGCACTATTCTTACTTTACATTCAGGCTTTGATCAACATCATCATATATCTCTTCTCCGTCCTGGGGTAGAGGAGGGAGCACCACTGCAGACAAAAGTGTGCCATGTTAATTGTAGTTCACAAATCACACTTCAATGTAAGTCAAATTTTAAATGAAAGCTGATATTAAAACAGCAGGCATACCTCCTGGACCTTTTATTTTACTGTAAAAAGATATAAAAAGGCAATTGGTTGTGGTTCACTTGTTTGAATCAACTAATTATTCTCTTTGAAAATACACTCTAGAAATGAAACGTTGAATTAAAATGATAAAAATGTGTTGTTCAGATTTGACAGAAATGCAATACTGAACTTATTGTTTTATTTAAATTTGACATCACAGTGCAGATTACTGCAGTATGCACAGTAATGTTTATTTAGTTTGTTTTGTGTATGTCTTGGATTTACACCAAAGTGTTGCTTTAGATCAAATCAACTGCAATATTGACCTTAAAACTATAAATTGTTCCTAAATGTTTATTCAGTCTGTTTGTATTTATTGCCAAACTGTTTTTCTTAATATGTAAACACGTTATTAATATGAACAACATCCAGATTTCATTTCTTAGAGTGTAGTGTGGAACATATGTGTAATTAACCTTGCAGCTTCCCAACACTGATTACATCATGTTTACCTCTTGTCAGAAGGTGCCACATCAATGTCATCATAGACCTCAGGTTCATGGGGCAGAGGCTGGGCTTTCAGAGAGTTAAAGTCGATTTCTACTGATGTTGTTTTGACATAACCAACTGAAATGAAATATTTACCACAACAGTAAACGCATATTCTTCACACATAATCACTTTTATGCTTACAGAAGAATAACTCACTTGATCCGTCTTGTGTGCGTCCTAACCACTTGCCCTCGGGGTTGCCCTGGACTCGGATGATGTCCAAACTCTCTCCCTGCTTCAGAGTGAGGTCAGTTTTATTACCTTTATAGTCCACACGAGCCTTGCCTTTCTGAAGAACCTCAAATGGTCCACTCAGCTGAAAACATAGCAGTTTATTAACCACAACAGTAGACCTTTTAAGTAGATTCTAGTTTACGATGCAGTTTTTGTCATTCACTCACTTTGAATTTCTTTCTGGCATCTTGTTCCTTTTTCTCACGTTCCTTCTGTTCCTTTTTCTCAGCATCTAGACGCTTTCTCTCTTCTTTGTCATCTTTTTCTTTCTTCTTCTCTTGTTTTTGTTCAGCTGCGTCCCTTTATTTGGAAAGTAAATTAGGAAACTCATTAAGTCTTATTTACTTATACTGTAATATAACATAACTGTATGAATACTGCATTCACATAATCTCACATTTTTGTATATTTACAGTCTATTTTGGATATATACACAGACATATATAGAAGTCGATTTTAACCCGTTATTTTAGTGTTGTTAAACTGCCACTAGAGAGGGGTATTGCACAGGTACACCCAAACAGGTTTTAGTGCCAACTGGGCTTTGTTTTCTTTTATAGAAATCACAGAAATGTACACATTAAAATGAATTTGAATTGGTGTATTATTACTTTTTATCGTTTATATTCTTTTGTCTTAGATTTTTATATAGTTTAGTAAAATTGTTCATTATTATTTGACAGATTAATTTAAAATGTTATAGTTGCTTCTTACCATTTTTCATCAAGATCCTCATATAGGTCACCCTCCTCATCATCGTCCTCATTAATCTCCTATAGTTGAAGAGAATAGACTTGTAAGTTACAACACAGTATTTCTTTGTAAGCATCCCTGTATGTAATTAAGATCTTAGATTTTCATTACCTTTGATCTATGACTTGGATGAACTGCAAAAGAGAGCATATGTTATTTATCACGAGGAATAGTTGCTGCAGACTTTCATACAGTGTACACTCAAGTCAATATGATTTTCCAAATTCTCTAAAATGTAAAAAAAAAAAATCCTACTTCAACACATTTACTCATAAGTTTCCAAACCTGGTGGTAGAGGAGGAGGAACATTGGACGGTCCATCAACATCATCATACACCTCCTCTGTTTGGTTTCTGGGGGAATACAATGATACAACAAAACATTAGAATGTGTTTTTGCTGGCATCATTTTATTGAGTCAGTTATGAAGACTTACATGGCTGCTGGGTGTCTCGGGGGCAGGCTGGGTACAGGTGGCACAGGTGGTGCGGAGCTCACGTGGTTGCTATTACTGGGATGAGAGGGTGGAGCAACAGGTTTCTTTGGACCTTTAACAAAAATACATGGTGTTGAAATATAGTTGGTGATATTTATTGTGAATACCACTGCCCTTTGTCATTTGGTCACATCTAAATAATTTGCTGCTTTTAGAAGTGTTCTGACTAAAAACAGCTTTTACATACTTCCTTATGAAACAAAAGTCAGATGTCAGACAGAGATACTGTGCAGGGAAGTAGGTCAGTAAAAGAGTTATTGTTGCAGTATGTGCTATATCTACCTAAATGTCTATATGATTTTAAGATTAAACGTGTATTACACAACAGCTACTGGGGGATGTCTAAAAATGTGACCGGCTTTTCTGTTTCACACCTTGGACATGTGTCTACATGTGAAGTGTTGCTAAAAGGAAATGCACTTGAAACAGCTAACTAAGAGGAACCCCAGGGTGTCACAAGATCTGCAAACAGCCAAACAATGTTTTACTTCTCTAAATGCTTTTGACAGACTGGTCAGAGTGCTACAGAGAAAATGAAAGTGTGTGTCGACAGATGTTTTCACATGTGTGCTCCAAATGTTGATCTCCAACTCTGTCCCGCTTGTGTTCACTTCCCTGCACTATACAGCTCACAGCTGTCACTAAAAGTGATTCATTTAGTCACATGCTCAACTTATCATTAACAAACAGCCTTAACCTAAACTGCAGGGAATGTTATACTTGGGTTATCACTCTTTAGTTAATATTTAATAAGTCTTGAGTTTTAGGTTGTTACAACTCTTTTTTATATGCTATAAATAATCACATTTTGAGTTTTAGAATGATAGTGCAGGACCATCATAGATAATAAAGTGCTATAAAAGGCCAGAGCTGATAGAGGTGAGAGTTCCTCTAAACATGTTTGTGGAGCAGTGCAACTGTGAACACACGTCTGAACGTGCTAAAATACACGTTCATTCTCTCCCACTCAATCATCTTATGCATCGTTGAATGCATAATGATGCATGATCAAGACTAATATCACAGCATTTTTGTATAGAGTTGTCATAATATTAAAAGCAGGATATGACAAACTACACATATGTAATTATCAAATTACAAATTAAGTGAAATGTGCAAGGTATTATTGCCCCTGGAAATCTTATCGACTTGTGATGGCCTGTTAGACATGACAGGTAAATAATATATAATGCCCACCTACAAATGTCTGGTCCTGGCTACCACTGAACAGCAACAATATTCAGTGCTACAGTTCTGGCCACAGTATGATGTGGCACACAATGTAAACTAGTATGTGTATACTTCATATTAAGTTACTAAGCACTGGACCACTGTAAGCACACTGTGTATGCCATCACTTACTGTCAGCAGGAGTTTCGAGCCCTCCTCTGAAAGCCTGCAGGTTGACATTAGGAGGCCGGTTTGGTTTGGCTGGAGCAGGGCCCAGAGCCAGGCTGTTTGGGAGTGGGTTCTTCTTTGGCGCTGATGGGTCATCACCGATGATGTGAGGAGAGGGCTTCCTCACACTGGGCTTCTTACTGGGTGAAGGTTTGGGAGGAGGGGTGGAGAGAGCAGGAGTAAGGGAGAATTTGTTGACTACACTTGGTTTCACGATGCTGTCTGGCTGCTCCGCTGGTTCTTTGTTGAAAAGGTTCTGTGCAGACTTGAAGCTGGACGGTTTCACAGTGGAGTTAACAGGAAGTGAGGGTTTGTTT
The DNA here is from genome assembly GCA_036025885.1 of Hypseleotris bucephala. Taxonomy (NCBI): domain Eukaryota; kingdom Metazoa; phylum Chordata; class Actinopteri; order Gobiiformes; family Eleotridae; genus Hypseleotris; species Hypseleotris bucephala. Next base: position 8,267 of record JAVQKG010113204.1, read on the forward strand.
ACAGTATCTTTGTTCACTTCGGTCTTTTCTCCCAGTTGCTGTTGTAATTTGAGAAAACTGTTGGTTGGTTTGAGCTGTACAGGGGCCATTTTGGGTGCAGGTGGTGATGTGACAGAAGGTGCAGAGTCCTCTTTGACCCAGCTCGGTTTAGTTTTAGTGAAGGCAGGTTTGGGGTCTGTCCCAGGAGCTCCGAGTGACGGCTTATTAAAAGGCACTTTCGGCTCAGACTGCTGTGTAAAAGAGGGCTTTGAGGGCATCTGGTGTTTGATAAAAGGTTTGTTAGTTTCATCCTGAGAGTTGGCAAACTTACTCGCCAGAGCCTTGGCCTTGTTTAGCTCTGGGACCCCTGTGTCACTTTTAGAAGATGGGGTGTTTTTCACAAAAGAGGGTTTAGGGGGAAATGGTGCAGCGCCTCCTGACATGCTCTCAGATAATCCTTTCTTCATCAGCAGCGCCTGCCCTGACAGTGTGGGTTGTAGAGGTGGTTTGGGACGTCCTGGTCCTGGTCCTGTAGAGGGGGTCTCCTCACTGCTTCCCCCATTGGTCTGAAAACGAGCCATAATGGACTTCACATCAGCCTTGTTGTCCTGAAATAGATAACGGACATGTTTATCTTTTTTCAGTGTGTTGTGGCTCTGACGTAGCCACACCTTTTGCAAAAAGCTGGTTCAAAAGTGGCAGAATCAGGAAGTGGTGATAAGAGCAGGAGCCCAGGCAACCACTGCTCTGCAAACTGAACATGTGAAAGTGCCCACATTAAAAAAACAATACAAACCATCACAAAAATGATTACTGGGATAATCTTAGAGATACTAACCCCTTATCTGTGCAGGCTTTGTGACAGAAATGTAATCGCGAATTATGAGGACTGTTTAACTTTTATCAATGTTGTTATATTACAGAGTGATATATGAATTAGATTATCATGGAATATATAGTAAGTAATTAAGTTAACTTAGATTCAGTTCACAATATTTTAAAACCTTTTTATTATTATTATTTTTATTGTGATATCTAGTATTTATCTAATTATTTAATGAATTATTATTTCCAAGCACATTTGAGCTATTTACTTTGTGCTGGACTTACAACACTACAGGAACAACTATATTTTAGCTCAAGTGGGCCTGTAATCATGGGGAAAGTCTGAGATGGGCTGCATGTTAAATAGAGGAAAAGAAATAATTGAAACTTCCCTCATCACGCTTCTGTTTCTTAAACCACAGTAACTAAAAATGACTCAATATGTTCTTTCCCAAAATTGCAACAAGTGCTTCTCAAATATTGGTGTTGCTGCGAGTTGCTAAAACCTGTGAAGTTTATATGTAAAAACGCCACCCAGTTTTCAGAAGTGTCTGGGTGTACTCACTTCTCTTGTTAAGTGTTTCAAATGTAAAGTAAAATCTACGCGCATATGCCTGTGGTAGTCATAGTTGTTGGCTCTACAAATGAAATCAAAATAATAGTGCAAAATAAGTTGTGTTCACCCGTCTTTGAACCAAATCCAACTGAAGTGGAAGGTAATTTGAGTACAGTGACCTGCTAGTAAGTGACAGAAGCAATTTAGTCTTCAATGCAAAGAGGAACAAATAATACATTAAATAAATACATTTCTGTGAGGAAGATACTAAATTCCTCTATAAAATTAAACTACCACACCGTAATGTAATATCAAACTAAAAGATCAACCCTACTTATTCTTAGTGTTTTAACCATCTTAGCCTAATATGTAACAACAACAAATAAGGTACGGTCAATTTACGAGCTTTGACAGAACTTTGAACATAAACTCACCATAGTGCAGACTCCAGATCTTCTGCTATGTCCACTGATTCACAGAGTACTAATTAGAATCCTAACTTAATCAATGTAATTTTCGTTTCCTTCTTCCTCCAAAGTATAAATTAACAAAGGCAAAGCCACAGCTTTGAACAACATTTATACAGTGACAGTGTGTGGCCAAATGTCAGCCTTGTCCGTAGCGCAAGTATCAGCAACCACTGACTACTTCCTCTCCTCTCTGTGTATCACTGTGTATGTCTGTGTGTGTGTGCGTGTGTGTGTATGTGTCAGTGTATCAATAGCTCTGTTATCTGTGGGGTTTGATCTAATAGATTTGCCTAACCCTAGCAAACACCATCTAGTTTCCTCCTTTACACACTCAGAAGTCTTTCCCAGCAACAATATCAAGTGCTTTATATAATATGAATATGTTATAAATGTAAACTTTATAAATGTAGAATACAGTACATGCAGAATATGTCCACAATTCTAAATGCTCACGATCAAGTCAAAGTCAAATCCACTGACCATTTTTATAGTTTTACAACACATCTGTCCACTCCTCTGTCCACAGTGACAGGTGTCCAATAAAACTGAGTTGTTTTGACTATTATCACAGCCCTACCTACATTTCTGTAGCTTAATGGTACTTTGATCAACAGAAGGCAAATGAGGACGTTCAATTAAAATCGGAAAATGCGACAACGGCAAAATACTTTTTGGCACATTTTGAGCTTCACTTTGGTCAGTTCTAATCGAATGACTGAATACAGCCTAGGATGGAAAGTTTTGTGTGATTTGTGTTACAGAAAGAGAAGTGGTCAGATCCCACGCTGCTTAAAATAAACATTTTCAAACTCTGCCTTGGAAAAAGTCTTAGTCTTCTATTGCAGAGCATCAACCCCCATCCCATCTGTCTCACATCCGTTTGGCATGCATGTTTATTTTAAAAAGAAAAAGTGGTTTCTATTGAACTTTATTGGATACAGTACAATATTGAACGATCCAGGACACTGCTGATGTAAAGTTTCACAGGCCTACGCAGTGTGTTGAACCACATAAATGATCGTTGTTAAGTCTTTCTGCAGTGGCTCATTCCTCAGGTCCATGATACAGGTACCTCTCATCTGTCCCTTCTGTGTCGTATCCGTGATAGTGTCCCCCATCACCGCCCCCCTGATCTTTGTCGTCAGTACAGTGAATCCCCAGTCTCTTCTGCAGTATCTGCTCCTGGACACGCAGCTCCAAAGAGTCCACCAGGTCATAGATACTGTCCAGGGCCCACATGGGTGAAGTGAACCAGGCCTTTACATCTCCATCCTTCCCCACCACCAACATGCTGAAGTAGTCCTTACTGATCTTCAGCTGCTCCCTCAGGTTGTTCACTGAGTCTCTGGATAGTGCCTCCACTTCGCTTTGGCTGCGGCCTGAAAGAGAGGTGATAGTTAAAAAACCCACAGCAGCCATATATGGAAACAGCAATAATAATGGGCTTTGTTGTCATACCATTGATTGGGAAGAGCTCAACAGTCCCCGTGGCATGGTCTCCAGCTCCGGTCAGCTTTAACATTGCAAAGTGTCTAATGCCTGTAGAGAGATACAGTTATGTAAAAAGGCAGATAGACTTTGCATATGGCACTGAAAACTTAAGATGAGACAGGTGCAGTATTGTGTGGACAACAGTGGTGATTTGTTGCAGTTTTAGAGGTGTGTTTCTCACCAAGAGGACACTTTTGACCGTTCAGAGCTGACAGCTGTTGTTGGAGTGAGTAGTCATCGTCAGAAGGAGCTGAGATGAGTAGCAGCCTCCTCTTTGACATGAACCTATGAATAAGTTTACATATATGGTGTTAAATTACTAAGGACAGACGCATAAGTTTGCTGTAACGCATTTCTTTGGGATGATCATAACCTGTCCAGTGACTTTTAAAAATGGTGTTACAAAACTGACCTTATTTAACATCAGTATTTTCAGACTCTGCTAGAGTGCTAGTTATTTTCAGTTAGGTATAAGTCAAAAGTTAGAACACACTTTCATGGGCCATGGTTTAGCTCAGTCGGTAGAGCCCATATACACAGCCTACAGTACTCATCCCGGTGTTGTGAGTTCGAATCTGCCAAATGTCACTACTACTAATTTCCTGTCTGTCTACTGTCCTATCCAATAAAGCCAAAATGCCCAAAAATATCCTTAAAAAACACACAAACATTCACAACTGATGAAGTGTTTTCAAACTTTTGACCACATACCTTAGCAGTGCATTCTCTGCTCCAGGTTGCTGTTGGCCTTTGGAACAAACTGGGGCACTCTTCCTTTCCTTCTCTTTTTCTGGACCTCTTGAGGAGAAGTTATCAATGTACTCAAACAAGGCAGCGGTGGACGGTGGAGCCTCAAAGACCCTCTATTGAGTGGATAAATCAAACCATGCTTTTGAAATTGCATGTCACAAATATTGTTTATGAATACATGAAAATGTGCAAATATCCCTTACAGTAGGCTTGAGATCGTAGTCCGTGACAGTCATTGAAAACAGGTCAGACGACGAGAGGCCGAGTTCAGTTCTGAGCAGAGAGATGAGACCTGGATCTGAGACCTGCTCTGGAGCTGCACTGAGAGGAGCCTCTGAAATCAAAATACACAATACGCTCATTATACATCAGTTTATAAAGGACTTTCCTCAAAGTTTAAAGATGCTTTACAATTCATTATTCATTCAGTCTACAGTTACACACAGTGGTGGTAAGCTACAACCACCCTGGGGCGCACGGACACTGAGACAGATAAAAAATAAATTTTATAAATTAATAGTTAAAAATTAACTAATTAACTGATGGCATGGTACAGCACTATTGCATATAAATATGTACTCTCTCAAGACTTAATAATTATAAGCTAAAAAGTAGGGGCTGTGCAAAGCTTATGAAAGCACAATATTACATGTTTGTTTAGATGAATGAGAGACAAATCATCTTCAACTTTATATAAATAGATAGATATAAATCGTACCAAGCTTGTGGTGTTCAATGGTGAGAGTGGCACCACTTCCTTGTCCTATAATGGTTGCAACAGTAATCTTTCTGATGGCAAGATCACAGTGTTGCTTCTCATTCTTCTCTTTCTGTTGCATGTACAGTTTGGCATCTTGGCTTGGCGTTGAAATCAGCTGCAAACACATGACACCAATTCATTTCAATAAATGTGGAGAACACATGGAGGACCCTCTGATACAGTGCATTCATTTTTATTAGATATTCTATTTGTACCATATTACCCACATCTACTCTGACACCACTGTAATGTAATAAACTTACCATCAGTCGCTTTGTCCCTTGTAAAGAGTCCACAAAGTTTCTGAAGGCTGCTTTATCTTTCTCGCTGACTTCCCTGTTGGACTTTTTCCCTCTTCCCTTCTTCTTTCCTTTCTTTCCTTTGCCCTTTTTCTTTGGGCTCGGCTTGTGAGTGTCATCTTTTGCGTTTGGCTCAAGTTCTTGATTTTCTCCATGTCTTGCGGCTTTAACTGTCATGTCAGTCCTGGAGTGGAGACACATTGTTGTTCATTGTTCTTTAGTCAACATACATTATGTGAAGTGAATCTTGGTTTTTGAAACAATTTCACAAATATAACCGCAAAATGTGTCAGTTTTTTTTTTTGTAGTTCCAGCTTGTAGGGGGCATATATATTTCAATTACATAAAATAGTGACGCTGATTATAAAATACTGTACCTGCACCAAAAAACAGCTTTCACATTGGTTATGTTAAATAGGGGGTTGCAAAAAATGGTCAAGGCTAAAAACAGGTCCATGAATATGCTTACTCTGCTTGTTAACAGTAAATTGATTGTGGGCTACTGCAACA
>JAVQKG010113212.1:0-11747 GCA_036025885.1 Hypseleotris bucephala
CCACCACCTCCTCCGCCATAAGGCAGTCGGTGTTATAGCAGTTGACGCAGACGCATGGGGCGTTCCGCCGATATACATTTGCTGTCGTTTACGACAGCCTGCGTCTAGTTTTTTAATGCAGTCAACTAAAACATTGTCTTAGGAAGATGATTTCTACCTCTCTGATCTCCTGCCCTGCCCCCTTGTACGCCTGTAGCTCATCCAGGATACCCTTGGCATCTTTCAGCACCGCGTCCACCTGCTCCCACACCTCACGCTCTGCATCTGTGGGCTGGGCATCTGCCGAAAAACAACAATAAACAACAGCAAGGTCAGTGGGGCAAATCTGATTAGTTTTCCAATCCATGATCAACACAGAATAGACAAGGAATGAGGAAAGCTATTGAAAATCCTGATTGAAACTGTATATGCCTCTTCCAATTATGGTAATGTTTCTTTGTTGTAGAAATCTCATGTTTCTTTCCTATTTATTTTGACATCATCCACTTTTCTGGAAGAAAATGGTTTAAGATAAAAGCCTAACATGCCTATCGTTGCTTTTGGCATGTTTTTTGGTAGCGATTTTGGCTTGAAAAATAAGCCAAAAAGATAAATATAAAAAGACATTTCCACCACCTGAAGCTAAGGCAGCTTGCCAAGTGTGAGTAAGGTTAGAGACTCCTGCTTCGCTGCAAGAAATACCTGCAATGGAGCTCATTTCAGCTGCAATGCATTTTTAATTTGAGATATATTTTTAATACGGGCCATGAGGGGTCTATATAAAATCCTAAATGAAGTTGAAATATAGAAAAGGCGCAGCATAAAAGTATGTATGGGTGTCCATTTTTTGGTAGTTTTTCTTGAACTGTTGGAGTAGGTTTGCCAAAACTGCTACAGTGAGGTATCTAGCCCAGTCAAAGGGCCTTAGGCTACAATACAACAGCTGAACTTCACATGCTTTTTTTTTAATACAAGTGGGGGGGCCTATGCTGCCACTGTGCCCTGATTGAAATTCTCCACACACCCCAGCACTGAAGAGGTAGGCTGATGGAAGCTAGAGAAGCCTTACTGGTAAAGATTTGATTGGTGTGCCTCTGGGAAGGATGGTAGTGAGAAAGATAAGTAAGGGTGGAAAAGACTTAAGAGTTCACAGTTGGTAATGTTATTAAAAGATAGTAATGTGATCGATATCAGCAGAAGGAGGGGGAGGACTCACTACTCACTTTCAAAGTCGAGAAAGAAATTGGGCTCCTGGTCGAGGTCTGTGCATGTCAAAACTTTCAGTAGGTTCCCCATGTTCTGAGACCTGTGGACAATAAGTAAACCAAAGTGAGTGCAATAACCTTATTGTTGGAAAAAAAACTACAACAAAGACAACAACGACTTCAACCAAATGCTTTCCACTGAACAGCACAGTCAAATTTGTGTGAGCAACTCTTCAGATTATTGACAATGGGAAAAACTTTTCCAATCTTGCCGATAGCTTGTGTTGCTCACATATTTCAGCTTTAGACATACAAAGCAACAGACCAGTGCCTTCATATAAGGATAACCTTAATGTTGGAGGCACTCAGATCATCTCACTGTTGTGCTTGACTGATCCAAGTGAACTTACTGACCCAGTATCCCAGATGTGCCCACCGCTACTGCAGACCAGCATTCCCCAAAGACCCCTGCATGTTTGTTTGCACTGCCCAGAGTACAATACCAACCAGATGTCACACACAATGCAATGTATATCATAGTCCAAAAATAAGAAAATCAGTTTAGGTTTTTCTGCTTTGGTAGGTTTCTTCCCAGAAATTATTTACAAGAAGTATTTTTTTAATTCCTCCTTGGGGAAATCTAGTGGCTTGTTTGAAAGACATAGCTGGTAATGGAGCATATTGAGCGGTGCTACAGTAAGTCAACAAGAAATATAAGTATATTGGTTTATTGGGAAAAAATAAGATGAAAAAAACAAGTAAGTATCAAAATTCACCTATGTTTTTTTCCCCCGGATGTGCAATAAAACTGAATAGGTAAATTGATCCAAAGATAACATTAATATTTAAGAAGCCACTGTAATGCTAGTAATACATACAGTACTTGTGACAGTAAGAGCCTCATAATTGCTGCAAGAAAATATATACACTGCCAGACATCCCATTGTAGACAGTGCAAGAGAATGGTCCAACGTATTCAACAATAGATCTTTCTTAGTCAACCACTGCAGTGTTGCTAAAACTAGGAAGGAAATATATGAAAATTTGATCTTATTATACAGTATGAAAAGCATAGCAGTACCGGTATTTCAGGTTGTATTTCAGCTGTCTTGGAGAAGACAAAATTAAATAATAAATATAAATACATATACATTTATTCTAATATTTTGAGTATTTTTGCATGTTGTAGTGTACAACTAAACAGGATTTCTAACACCAGAGTATCTCATCCTTTTCAAATGTTGTCAATACCCCGACATCAGCTGAGCACCCATAGCTTTGGGGTGTCCATATCACTATGTACCAGTGCTAAATATCCATACTAAAATAAGCCGCCTATACTTGAGCAAGCTCCTAGAAAGTGCACGAACCATCCTTCTCAGAAACAGAGGTCGGACATATGTCAAGTCACAGATCCTCTTCACTTTGTACGAGAGTCGAAAAAACGTGACATACTCCATCTCCGTAGAACATTTTCACAAACTCGACAGAACGGAAGCGAGGCGGAAGAAAGGCAGTGACAAAGGTAAACTTGGCAGGCAGATGTCAGGTGAGGTGAGTGACAGGTGAAGCGCCAAAGTGACCGCATAAAAACATGGGGGCCTTGATGATGACACGGTCGATCACCAAGAAGAGGGTCTAACGCCGGCAAACAGGGAGGTGCTGCGACAGAGCAAAGTCACACAGTCAGCAGCACTCAAAGGCCCAGGGTTAGACATGGTTTAAAATGTATGAGATGCACAATGGCAGAGGAGAGGTGGGTGGGGACGACGTGCATCTGCAATGGGGAGACAGCTCTGCAGTGGGTCATGTCCTTATTCAGACTGAAGATGATAGTGATGAGTTGACATCTTTTTTATGCAGTGTTAATATGAAGATGAACCAGGACCAGAGGTTTTCAAACTAGAGACAGTAAGAAAAGTGGGACACCGTCTCGGGGTGCTTTCTAGAAATACAGCTGAACCTGATTAGAAAAAAACGATTTATTTATATACTTACTCAATCCTACTACAATACCTACTGTTTATACAAACAGCTTGAATTACAGTTTAATTATCTCAACTTAGGGCCTTAGGAGGAGTAAACTTTGACAATGGAAAAGCTATGGTGTGGGAGGGTAGAGAAAGCATACATCTTTTTATGCAGTGTTAAAATGAAGATGAGCAATGCCAGTGTTTCTCAAACTGTAATAAGTGTACAACTAGTGGTACACTGGCTCATGTTAGTGTTGCAGACAAACCTAGGAGTTTTCTGTTGAACCTCTAAGAACAACTACAGCTTTATCATATTGTATCCTTGACATTTGTTTTCTCAATTAATCAGGGGCTCCAATGTGTATGTCAACTAATTATTTTTGTTCAATTTGTTCCAACAACTATGGGCCTGAGGTGGGTCAGTCCTTAACAGCTAATTTACATAGTTACAGGTATGTCAGGTACACTATTTACATTGACCTATCTGTCTAACATTGTATCTCTATGGCTAGTAGGAACAAGATGGAAAAATTCAGTGCTAGTACTACATAGCAATAAAGTAGGATACTACAAGAAAAAAAAACAGTTGATGTGTTTAAATCTTAACAGTGGAATAATGCTTGTAACTACTCCTTCAAAAAGCCAACATTTTATTGCGATAACAGTTTTTGGTGTGAAAAAATGAAATATCCTCCATTGGCATTGGCATGTGATTTTTGAGTTGTACCCCGTGAACACCTGCAAACCCACCTGTCTCGTCCACCCTCGTCTTCCTCCCCTTCGCTAATGTGACCTGAATGTGTGCCTGTACGCTGGCACCTCACTGGCTGGCGGTAAGCTGCACCTGATCCAGACTCTGAATAGCGGATGGCAACCTCACCCCACTGCTGCATGTAAGGGGCACTAGAGCCTCTTCTAGTACTCTAGCGCCACCTATCAGCAGAGAAGGTAAATGCAGGTTGAAAGGCAGAGCTGGTTTAGGATTTACAGCACTGGCAACCTGCAAGGCACCCAATGTGGTTTTAAAAAAGGTCATTTTGAAGGACTGGGATTTGTGTGGTTGCAATGAACTAAATTTATGATCCAGATTATGTATATAAAAAAAATGAACTTGAAAACTATGCTTTTGTTTCTTTTCCTGCAAAAAGTATTATGTCATAAGATTCCCATAAACGCAGTATCAGGGAAAAGATATGGGTCCCATAGCGACAACTTTATTTTAGATGTTTATTTACTTTATATTTATACTATTAAACATACTTTAAAAAAACAAATTAAATGAATTTAAATTTAAACTGAAAATTTAATATGCAACATAATGCACAAAAATTTATGTTTTTCCAATATTCATAATTTATATACAATGATGATCCATAATTTATGTTAAATGCATCATATTGATTTGAGGTCATAGCTCCAGACACTTAGAGATTACATAAATAGATTACACAATGTCGTTTTATGTAGACTTCATATGACAGCAGTGCTCCATTTAGGGAACCACTTATGATAAATGAGTTGCTATGTGTGACCGGTTGCTTAGTGATGGTGAAGATAGACTAGATAGAGTTTCAAGAGGGACAGATTTGGGATTGAAGGACCCTCCCTCCCTTGGTAACTAGGGCCATTGGTGCTGACATGTCCTGGGCAAGTCCATGTTGTTGTTTTGCACCCCCCCATGGAGCGATCGCGTGCTCACCATTGGAGGGGAGGGGTAGGGAGGGCTTGCATCTAGGGCCACGGGGAAGACTCTGACAAACAGTAGCCCGCGCAGCTCTCTGATTGGCTGGGTCCAAGTCTACCCAACCGCTCGCTGTATCCATGGAGTCGAAAAAAATTTGGTGCCATTGAAAACATCACAGCGGCCAATCAGAGGAGAGCGGCGCCGGATGAGTAGCGAGTACAGTAGTAGTAGTAGTGAGGGAATTGAAACACATGAATATATTAATACAGATGAGGTAATGCGCCAAAAAAAAAATAGCGGATTAGGAGTGAGTTAAGTCGACTGGAGATGATGGAGTCATTTTAAAATCTGCCAGCGAGTAGTAGTATTAAAACATTACTAATAAACTGATAATTATTGAGAAGTAAACTTGTTTTTTAGCAAACATTTCTTTTTTCAAATATCTTTTTATTCTCATTTACAGAAAAAGTGGAAGCTTGTTTACCAAAGTGCCCCTAAATCAAGCGCCACACCCATGCAGCAGCCTGACCCTTGCATGGCACTGCCTTTTGGCATCTCCCACCTCTCTCTCCCTCCCATTTCACCAATCAGAGCATGCGGCTAGCTAGGGCACATCTGACACCACTGCGGCACTGTCCCACAAACCCGGCAATGATGGTTTTAGCTAATGTTCGAGGAGGAGTAGCCGGGTAGAGTGGTTGAGAAAGGGTGGGGGGGGGTGTAGTAGTGCTAGTAAGTGCTGACATTCCACTACTCGGCTGCAGCATGAGGATCCACGTGCCCTGCTGCTTTACTATGGCGAAAACAACGCCCTCCTTCCTCCCAGCGTGCCCTCCCCCTTTCAGAGCGGATCATCACATGGGCTCCGCCGTGGAGTGCCTGGAGGTGCGGAGGGGGATGGGGAGATCAGGGAGTAGCTGTAGTCTAATCATGTAGGTCTATAGATTAAAATGTATGGATTTAAATATTTGAAATGGTTCAAATCTGAGGTTGGAAGAAAAAAAGGGTGAAGAAAAAAAATTGGGAGGGTGGGATTGCGAGGCGGCACACTGCGGCAGAGGCAGATTTAAACTTGACCTACATTTCCCGGGTGACACGCCACATCGCATTAGCCCACTCAATCGCCCAGACCCCGGGACCCACTGGAGCTCGCTGACACTGGCCCAATCCGACAGCAGGAAAGTGGGGTGCTCTGTGGCAAGTGTGCACCCCCCCCACTTATACCATGCTACCCCCCTGCCCCTCCCTTACATTACTACCCAGCTGACTCAAAATGGCTTAAGGAGATAGTGGGGGTGCGTCTGTCATATGTTGCTTATGTGGTTATATAGGGTGAACTCGATTAACTCGTAGCCACGCCTCAATTGTCGGGTAAACATCAAGCCAACCGGATTCAGCATATCACAACAACTTTAAACATGGCAGTGTGGTTAGCGCTCCTGCCTCTCAGAAAGGGGGTTGTGGGTTCGATCCCTGACAATATTTGTAGTCCGAGACATGCCTGCGTTCCCATGGGTTCTCTCTACATTCCCACCACCCAAAGTCAACCCCCGCCTAAGGCCCAAAGTTCTATAGATAGACTCAAGTCCCTCAATAAATGATTACATCCTAACAGCTGATTAAAGTACACCCATTGGGTGTACCTGTCAAAGGCCCATACAGTAGTTGTTCGATCCCACCTGCAACCCCTAACAGGAATAAACTGAGAATGACTGAATGAGTGAAACACACTGACACTCATGACATCCCATCAGCTGTAGCGACTCAAAATATTCGCTTTTACAACTTTTTTGCATCAAACCACTCAAGCCATCTTTGAGTCTGTCAGCGGGGAAAGAACGCTGGGAGACCGCACACATTATAGTGAGAGCAGCAGATCAGAGGAGGGTGAAAGTGGGCGCGCCTCGTCCACAGATAAGCCTTTTTCTCTTTGGACGGCACCTGATGAAAGTTCAGAAACCATGGCAACAGGCACATACACAAGAGTCAGCTGAAATGCAGGCTTCACTGAACTACAACATGACATGAAGAGGAGCCACTTTGCATGACTTTGTACTCAGCTAAAATACACAGCATTGACAGACAGTAAGATATAAATAAATGTTTCTATATTAAGAAATACCCAATATGAAACGCAATAGTGTATAATGTTTATTAAATAGTGTTAGGTTTTTTTTAGACCTGGATTAGACATAGTTTGGTCCAGATTTAGACCTGGTTTTGTTCTGGTTTAGAGCTAATTCAGTTTTCAGTAGGTTTTGATTTTGAGTCTCATTGGAATCTTGAGTTGAGAGCATTGCATCTTTCAAAAAATAAAACTAAATTAAACTTTATCTACGGTTAAAAAGCCCTTGCCTTATTATGTATACAACAACATTCACCCCTAATAGATTCTGGATGTTTCAGTGACGTTCGACTTTGCCCCAGTTGCACTACTCTGAATGGGAAGTCTCCTGCCCTTGAGGCTCCTTCACAGTCGTCCCAGGATGTGTTAGAAAGTCATTAAGGAGGACATGTTGACTCACTATCATCAGTCTATGCTGCATCCTTCCCTTGGGGCATCATTGTCAGAAACCTTTTTACTGTCATTTCTTTACACAGCCTAAAACCATTATTATTGCACTGACCTTCTGACTGTGACACACCCACTGCTAAAAAATCTAGTCATTTGCATATCACATTTTGCCAAACATTTCAAATTTATGAATGATGTTAAAAATAAAAAAGGTCATGTACTGAAATAATATTTTTCTTGGCAAAACTGTTCTGAACATAATTTTGGGTGGGGCACAGCGGAGATTTTTGGAGGGATGATGATGAGTGTCACATTGAGGGTGGCAGAGGATATTATTCTGTGAGAGAGGAGCGCCATCTGCGGGATACAAACAGTAGAGCATTCAATAAAGATGTAGTTAAAAAAAAGACCACTCCCAAAACTCATGCCCTTCTTATGTCAGGCTTGGTAGTAATGTGGACAAGACAAGCAAGCAAAGGACAGCCAACACATGCACCAAAACAAAATGAAAAAAAAATTATATGAATAATTTGAAAGCTCAAAATAAGTAAAAAGAACCTTAACTTAAACTTAAGTTTTAAGTTTAGTCATTTATTTTCTTCAATGGTCTTTTTTGAGGACATGAAAGATTTTTTTTGCAACTTTTGACAAGAGGTGGGACAAAACCTGAACAAAGATTAACTGGAGGGCTAACATCTAAGTATTGCCATAAATTCACATATTACAGATTTTATACATCAAATGTGGTCATCATCTGCTATCATTAATAGAATAAAATAAGTCTATATCTGAGAGATATATGTGGTTCAGAATGCACAACAACAACAAAAACAGTTGGAAAGTGAGTATCTACAGAAAGTCTTTTTTTATATATTTAATTTAATTCAATGAACTTAATTTTAATAAAAAAGTTATTTTAGTCCCCAATTTATATGGGCACTCAAACAACAGTTATCCAAGAGCACCATCAAGTGTCCGTTTGCAGCCATTGCTTTTTTTAGTAATTTAATCTAGAGTAAGTATTTTTTGTATTTTTAGCTAAATCTCATTATAATTATACTTACACAAGCTGGGTATAGTATGTATATGGGCATTGCAGTTTAATAGCTGTTCTTACGATCAAGGAAGGAAGTTACAGTGTCAAGCAGCCTTCAACATAAATAATGAATCAGGGTAGAGAGAAACAGGGCTTTTAGCTAGCATAACAAACCACTCAACATATTAGACGCACTCAGACATATCATCTCAAATTACCCCAACTGCACTGGGGTGGGAGTGTCAAGGCATCTTCCATATGTTCAGTCAAAAGATATTTTTACATAGAAAGGATGGGGCACACCGTTTACTGGGTTTTGGTCAGTAAGTCCATTTAAAATGGACAAATGCACTCAAGTTGGTCATAGTAGTAAAGATAGTGTTCAGGTTTCATCAGAAGGGGGCGCTGTTGACCCAGTTATAACCATAGCAACAGGCGGACCAAGAAAAGCTTCACCTCAGGCTCCTCGCCACACCTCCCTTTGGCTGAGCACCGCTAATCCATAATGTATACGCACAAAACACCACCTCATACATCAACTTTCTATATATGGTTAAACACGTTCAATTTATCTCTGTGTCATTTCAGAGGTGGAAAAAATAACACGCAATTCACGTTTTGTTTTTCTTTTTTTCAACTAAATGAGCAGCACATACTATGAATGACAACATTACAGCTACAGCCATTACAGCCAATCATGTCATCACTATACATCATGGCAACAATCTCCAAGGAGACATGAGGAAAAATAGGCAGTTTAAGCTGAAATTCGACAACATGGATCTCAAAAGAAACAAAATGTAGCTAAATCCGACCCAAAATGGCAGCTTTGCGTAATGGAGATGACAGGGCAGTGACCTCGCGCCCTGTGGTTACATAAAGAGAATGGAGGACGTGGCCTTGGAGAACAGGAAGCACCTACATTACTCAACTACCTCTATGGCCCACAATGCACTTCATTTCCTGAGCAGTTACACATACACCCACAGCACAGTAGCCTATATTAAGACCATAATAGGTATAGGTGCACCACAGGCAGCCAAGTGTCTACTGTAGCAAAAAATAGTACACTTTGAATACTGGCATTATTGTTAGAATTTCAATAGGGCTTAAAATGTCATTTATGTACAATTTGAGCAAACATGACATGTTTCAGCAGTATAATAGATATACATTTTACTTTCTTTTTGCACCATTTGTGTTATTTGAGTTAGTGTGAAATAACTTGTACTTACACTGGTAGTTTTCACTTAATACAAGCTTATGATTTCCAATAATTACAGTGCTACAATTTCACCACTTAACTTGTCCAAAAGCACAATTTCTTAGATTAGCTCTTTTAACATATTTAAATAGACATCATATATTGTATAAGGTCCATCTGATGTATTTCATTGGTAATATGAGCCGGCCCATTGAGTTACAGTATGTAGTATAATCTGCATTGTTTTTGTCGTACTTACAGTGATGGAGTGTGTGTCGGTGGAGCAGCGAGGCCTGGCCTGGAGCTGGCCCCGGGTCACAGTCCCTCAGCAGAGGTCAGCCTCTAAAACAAAGTCACAGGCACACATTACAATATATTATATTACATTCAGTTATTTCATTACATATATTACATTACATCACCTACAATAGTGCTACAACCACAGGGACAACTGCACGTACATGTATAACTATAACTGTAACGGCCTGCTCACTGGACTCACCAAACGAGCTGTAAGACAGCTGCAGTACATCCAGAACGCTGCTGCTCGAGTTCTGACTAAAACCAGGAAATATGTTGCTTAACCCACCTTGACTATGAATGAGTGTGTTATGTGTGACTGTGGTGGTCAAGAGGGGCCGTAGGCGCACAATGCCAGCCACGCTTCCACCACCGAGTGTGACTGGGAGTGAATGAATAGTGCATAAATGAAATTGTAAAAAAGTGTCTAGAAAAGCACTATATAAGACTAATGCATTAATATTATTATTTTTAAAGGTTTATTTTGTGTATTCTCCCTGTGTTGGTGTAGGTTTTCTCCCCTACCACTTAAACATCCTATGAACCTAAGTTACCCAATAGCTGATTAGCTTCCATTGATCTTTTAAACCCCTAAAATATGGATTTTTCTAAAAGTATATATGAAAAATGAACAGCATTTTTACTTCCGGAACCAGAGGGGGACGGGAACTGTTGCGCTCTATTGCAACGATTCAGGACCAGCCCTCCATCTTGCCATCTACAATGTTGCTGCACATTTTGTATGTTTAAAGACAAATATAGCACCTCAATTCTATTTTCGTGACAAAATTGGTCTTTTTGTTCACATACATAGTGCACATTCCGAATGTGTTTAACTGAGACATTATTGGTGAACATTCAGTGACTTATTGCAGTTGAAAGCAGAGATATTAACTCTAGATAGATCACAGCAGCACATTTGTTAATTTTTTAGTTTAACACTTTGCATTTGTTAAAAGCTCGAGTAGGGCCCTGGTTTCATTTCTTCATTCTTTTCTTTCTGTAATAGTCACCCTGGTGCTGGAGCTTGTCCTTCTTAAATGGAAGATTATTATCTGACTCACTGGGATTTTTAAATTTCCTTTTACATGGCAGACTATGTGGATCTTTGTTTTTGTTCAAAAGTGTGGTGTAGCAATTAGGGACACCTAGCCAGTCACGTAGCAAGATTTCTCAAAACTGTGCCAACCAAAATAAGGTTGAGATGCATTTGAAATCTTTGGAAAATTAATGTATTTTTATTTTATTTTCAGGTTGGTTTTACATCCTAACGCAACAGTGGAGAGCCCCGCTGACTAAAGTGACGAGTACATGATTTAGAAGCTCTCCCACCAGAAGGGGGCAGCAGCAGGCATGCACGACTCCATTTCTGACAGCAAGATGGCCAAACAGGTGAGCAAGAAGAAAACAACCTTTCATATGAACAAAAAACTGGTTACTGTAATGATCTTTAGGTATTGTTTCTGTAGGACGACCAGATGTCCCGTTGTGGATTTAACTGCATTGTGTTTTAGCTCAAATCTAACATCCCAACAATTGAGGCCTTATTTTAGACCCATACCAGCTCAAATGTTTTATTTTCTACAGTTATTAATATGGATCAAGCAACAAGTTACTACGGAGTCTGACAAAATATTTTACATGCTGTAATACTGCTTTACTGTTTGTAATGTGTGACTTTATTTGGGTTTTTTGTGTAGTTAGCCTGACTTAATAAAATAGTCATATGATTAGGTAATTATATCGGCGGAACGCAATGCGTTCGGCGATATTATGGTTTCATGTCCGTCCGCGTCCGCGTCCGCGTCCGCGTCCGCAGATTGGCCGTGTGACCGCGATAACTCAAAAACG
>JAVQKG010113231.1:0-15185 GCA_036025885.1 Hypseleotris bucephala
AAAGTTTCAAAGTGATCCGGCATTTCGTTTTTGAGTTATCGCGGTCACACGGCCAATCTGCGGACGCGGGCGCGGACGCGGACGCGGACGCGGACGGACATGAAACCATAATATCGCCGAACGCATTGCGTTCCGCCGATATAACTAGCAGAACATGGTAATCATAGTAATCATTTGAGCATGTCTACTGATAACAATATTGAAGCTAAAGTCTGGAGGTTTCTCTAATAAGTAAATGCATTGTTGTAAAAAATGCTTAACAAGTAGAATTGAGTTTTGCTTTAGTCAAAGATTATGTGGGTTGCCATTCTACTCAAAACCTCAACTGCTATTTGTCAGTGCTAACCCACAAACTGATTTAATCTTGCTGCACAGGCCAGTGGATAATTACCAAATAACAAGGTCAAATTGTAAATTACGCAATACAATCAAGCCAAAATCAATAGTTTATTCTAAAATTTTTCTTACCTGTGAAAAGCATCTGCGGTATTCCCTCTCTGGTCCGGGGCACCTGTAGACCACTCTGCTTCCTTCTCGGCCTGCCTCTGCTCCCACATACGGGACGTTAGGATGCTGGAGTGGATAGACGTTCCCGGTGGGTGCCTGGCGCTCCCTGTCCCGGTGATGATGGGTGGGCCGGTGAAGGGGCGAGGAGAAGGGCGACCCCGGTGAATTTGGGTGTGACTGGGCTGGGACGGGGGGAGGCGGGGCGGTGACGCTGTTCCAGTCAAACTGTCTGTGTGATGATATAATTGATGGAGAAGAGGAACGAGTAAGATAGGATTGAATTCGCGCTCTTGAGTTGGAGGCTTGTCGCACAGCATGGCGATACGGTTGCCGGGTCGTGGTTGTCGTGGGCGGTTCCTCTGTCGCCGGTGCAACTGTGGTTTCCTGGTCACTCTCAATTTCCTCTTCTTCTCTATCTTCTTCATTGGTTTCAAGCTCTGGCACTGAGGAGGGCTTGATATCGGTATTGTTGGCAGTGTGCCGGGCTTGGCGGTTGGGACGGTGCAGTGGCAAAGAAAAGGGCACTCTGCCATACCCAAACTGGCCTGGGCGGATTGGCGTAGACCTAAAAGTTAATGATATAAAACAGACGGTGAAAAAATAGGAAGAGGAATGTTATAGAAAGATAAGAAGACACACTGTAGATATAGCTCCTGCTGCCTGTCCAACATAATAAAAATCGACATTCAGTCAGCAGGCTACAGCGGGGTCAGTTTGTGAGATATAAAACAGAACTGAAGATGTAATAATGCAACGGATGCTAGCTACAGAGAGGAGTTAGAAGAGGAAATTGAAAGCTTAAAACTTTATAAAATTACCATTGTTAATCACAACCAGTCATGGCTAAATTAACTTGTTGCATGTTAAGTCAAGTAAGACTCACAGCTTTTCAAACACGGTGATTTAACTGTATCTTTCACTTGCAAGCTATGATAAAAGCCAGAAGCTGTTAATGTAAATAAAGGATTTTGGTTGGGTACACACCTCCTTGCAGCTGCTCCTTCACGGTTGGCGGAGACAGAGCGCCTGTTCCCGCCTCCTCCGGATCTCTCAGCTGCTGGATTGGTCGGTCTCCTGAGGACCCTTGCTGGCTGGTTGTTATATTGTGAAGGTGATTGATAGGGTGATCGATATACGGGAATATGGTCCTGATTTGGGGGAGAGAAGTCTTGATATAAAGAGGATGATGGATTGGTCTGTCTTGGGACGGGCACCCCTCCTCCTGCTCCAGCTGGAGTGTTCCTGTACAGAGGCAGTCCCTGGTTGGGATTGTTGGAATAAGAAGCGGCCTGATAGGGCATGTGTTGCCCAGGGTGACGGGGAGGGTAGAAAGGGCGCAGAGGTGAGCTGACAGGACTCTGGATGCCTCCAGGTAGATATCCTTCCCAGTTTGGCTGTGAGTGGGAGAGGGGCGTGGCTTGTTGGGGGGGAGGGGCTAAACACGCCCTGCTCCTTTGGGACACGCCCACTCCACAGGTCTGAGAGCACGGCGACCACTCTCCCCAAAAAGACCACACCCCCTCGACTGACTCCGCCTCAAACACCTGCCTGGACCTCCGACCTGCCACCTGATCCACACAAAGAGTCAGAATTACACATTTATCACAGACTTCATGCATTCATACCAGAGGTACCACACTGCTATTAGTTACTGGGCCAGGCTTTAGCTGAGAAAAAACTATACAAAGAGCTTTTTAACAAAAGGTCATCTGTACATGAAGTAACTCATCCATCAACACCACCTTTCAGCATTCAGTTCTACATTAGCCTGTGAGAGGCCCCAGCCCTACTCCTGCTAGGACGTGTATGCAAGCCTTTTCTATTTACCACCATGGCCGTAACCAGCATTGGTAAATTACCACATAAAAGCTTGTGACCAGAGCATAACAAAGCTAGGACTTTAGGGAACCCAGTGCTTAAGAGAAGTATCATTCAAAAAAGTTCAATTTCCCAGTAATCTAAATTAGTGTTTACATACACGCAATTCAGCTGTAACACGAATACTGCTGGTAAGAGAGTTAAATCTGCTTAGTTTGGCAAATTTTAGAAGAAGTACTAAACTTAGCAAAAATATTGCATTTGCAATATCCAGACTGTGAAAGGGCACATTTCTTCAGAGTGCGTGATTCACAGATGAGCTGTAGTCTCATGAGTTTCCTTCCTCTGAGCCCGAAATGTAAATCCTGTCATGTCCACAGTCCTTCAGTCAGAGAGGGTCACCTGCGGCAGCTGAAGAGACGGTGGAGGTGAGGTTGACTTTGGCTCTGTCTGTGTTTGTATACATGTGTTTGAGAGCCTGAGAGTGAGAGCCAGGTCTAAACCTTTGATTACTTCCTCTGCTGCTGTTGATAAATCTCCTGGACTCATTTCCCTACACTAACACTGACCTGAAGGTAGACCCGCAGACAGGAGAGCTCAACAAATATACCCTTTCAATGAGAAACAAATCCATACTTCACTTGGAGTTTAATCACTTTTATAAGGGCATAAATAAGTATCCAACAGGTTGCATTCATGTGTGTGAAAACATTAATTGAACATTCATAAGAGAAGAGGTGCACAGCTAATAAGTAATAACTATGTGGCGTGTGTGCTATGGGGGAGGGCTGCCAAGGCTGCCATAATGAGTGACATCAAACACCACACATCCTCATAACTGGGTCCAATAATGAGCCTGGAGCAGTGACCCTGCAGCAGCCAGCCCTGACCTCGGGAGCTACTGGTTAAACTCATGCAACACTGTACCACCACACGCAGACAAAACACACAAACAGATCAAGAACTCTAATCCCCACTCAAGGAATTCCTTTCATTTCAAACATGTAAATATCGAGTTACATTCAATTCTTAAGAGGCAGTAGTATGTGGTGCCATGTCTGACCGGGGCCCTCTATAATCACTGTCACCTTTCACCTCTCCATAGTGACGCTGTTGTCTCCCAGTATCTCCGAAATGATGAGCTAATGACTCACCTTCCTCTTGGCAGCTTTGGTCACGGAGGTTGCGACCACCACACAGCCCCACAGCACATAGAGCCTGTAGGAAAGACGAAACCACAAAGAGGGTGGGTCAGGATAAGAACATATAGGAAGCTCTTTATAACTGGGCTATGACCTAAGGCAGTGGTTCTCAAATACTGGGTCGGGACACCAAAGTGGATGGCCAGAGATTTTTGTTAGGTCACTAAAAAAGTTTCAGCTCAAGATGTTTGTTCATTAACAATAATTAAACAGACAACACAAATTATGAAAAATGTAAGGATGCTATTTAATTAGAAGCAAAAAACATGATCCGAACACCAAAAAAGACCAACTTATTACAAAATCTGACCTAATAGGAGTGAACCAAACTTAAAACTTGGGTCACGAATATAATTGCCAAACAAAATATGGGTCCCCTGAAAGATTTGTTTTGAGAACCACTGACCTAAGGCATATATGCAGGCCCATACATATGTGAGTTTTCCTCCAATCAACTTTTCAAGTGTCAGACCTGTTGAGTGAGCAGCCCATCATATATTCCAGTGACCTCAGTGGACTTCACAAACTAATGCCATTTTCTTTTCCACTACACGCTCTAAGTGGACATAAGGGGGGGCATGAACAGTGCTTTCTTTCTCTGTCACGGTTCATAGGCAAACATTTTAATCAATCTGTGAAAATCCCTGGAGGTGCTAACAAACAAAATGGCTTTAAACAGCAAGAATGTTTTTCTTTGACATGCTTCTCTCCAGGGCTGTGCACACCCCAAGGATGTGGTCATGACACACCAACATCCAAAATCACCCTGCACTGAGGTACTTTTATTTGAGGTTTGATGTTCAAAGTATGTGGTTTCGGGTTAGGCATGGTGTTCAGTGTCGCCTTTAATTATGGACTTGTGCACTTCAATTTGACAGAAATGTAAATATACATCGCTCGTATTAAAAGGAAAAGTGATTTGACCTTATTTTTTACTTCTGGCCTCAAAGTCACTTGTAAAGTTTCCTAAAAGTTTCTTGCTGTCGCTTTCTTTGCCTTGTGGTGAGAGGCAAGTGGATTGGAAACAAGTGGCATCCCTCCACCGACCAGCAGAATAATATGATACTAAACGGCTCGCTCAGATAAATACCCAATTTCTCACCACGAGAACCTAACCATCACCGCAATCACTGGTCCGCAAGCCACATGCAGGCAGCATAATTGGTGCCTTCTTTCCAATGTGGTGCACCACCGTGGTTGCTGGAAGCTTCCCCACACCAAACTACACAATTACCCCGAAAACACACACAAAGATCCCGCACAACAGAGCTGCTGGGGCCGAAGTAACGACCCCCTACTCGGCTCCACGTTTCCCTGCGGACCGCTACAGTGGCACATTTTAGAATAAACTCAATAGGGGAAATAACCAAAACCCATATTAGCTACGCGTAAATTCCATAGCCTATCCAACTCACAGAGCGTTGTGCGTAAAACTTGGCTAACTTTTTATTGCCATCCAAAAGTGACCAATCTAGTGTCGTGTGGTGTAGGCTACAGTGGAGACGCAGCAGGTTGGTGTATAGCATTATAAGTTACCTGATAAGTAAAGCGAACCGCATGCTCCAATAAAAGTCAACCACTGAACTCCTCTCTCCGCCGATAAGAATATGTCCAGTTGTTGTTTATGTTATTATCCTTAGTCCAATGAAGGGAACGTGTGGTCAAACTCTGCACAAGTACTTCCAAATACTCCTCCTTTGACTTTGCCTCCACTCTGTGTGTCCCCTTCCTCCTGTCACAGTCACTCCCCGTAATTTTTGGGAGCGTGAGGCAAAGTGGGAAGGCTTTTCCTCTCTTTCACTCTCTCTGGTTCACTGTGTTTTCAGTTGGAGGTGGTGGTGTTGAGGTGGGTGGGGGGTCTCTTATTATGAACTAGTGTGACACCCGTGGCAGCCAGGGGTCCGGAGCGGCGGGAGGGAGGCACACAAAAACGGACATAGTATTACACAACTCTCTCTCTCCACGCTGACTAAGCTATAATAACTCTCCAAGCGGCTTTCTCAGTTGCACAATCCCACGTAAGAATGTGCCATTGTACTTGGGCGCACTGATCAGAAGTAATGATCTAGTGATTGTCGGAAACGGCTCCGGGCTGACAGCGTCTAGCCTGCATTTGCCATGGACTCATTGTTTGAGCGCGACAAAACTGCGCCAACGAAAACAATAATAATTTTCTATACAAAATTAGATACGCCTTTTGAATTTTCCACCAATAAAAATGTTTACAGTGTGTAGATTTTTTTTGCACGAGATCACACGTGAATAAACTGAACTTGCATGTGTTTTCTCATAACTGTTTAAACTTTTACATGCTTTATCAATTAGGCTAGTTCAGATAACTGTACCCATGAGACAAGACACTTAGACTGAATATTATGGAACTGTGCGCCCTAAAGCAGATGTGAATGTGTTTCCCATGAATGCAGACGAGAGTATTTAGAGTAAAAGCGAAGAGAGAGAGAACCTCCCAGTCAAAAGTTCTTTGGTAAATCGGAGTGTGCAGGCCAAACAGAGCCACAACGGGGGGCGAGGAGTGACAAAGAATGGAAAACTCTCAGATGGGATAAAGGACTTTGGATCATTTGGGATTAATACTGTAAAATGGCTTCCAGCAAAATGGGAGAGACACTAAATATTTATCTGGTGAGAACAGCACAAAACTTTCCACAATTACCTTTTGCAGACATTAGTAACAAAATTGCATTCCCACAAAAAACATAAACCACAACATACTCAAAATCTGTGCCTAAGTGCATTATTAGGGCTGAGCAAAGTCATAAGGGTACTTGATTAAAAGTAGACCACTCTATGTCATATAGAAACAGATGTGAAGTGAGGGTGTTTTTGATGCCAAGCAAGAAAATCTTCAACCATTCATTTAATTATTAATTGGTTGCACTTTACAAAACAAGAATAATACAGTGTATAAAGTATCATGCAATAAACAAAACAGTAAGTATTGTTAATTAACAAGTAATTTCTCTGTAATTACCATTGTGATTTCATGTAATGCATTTATAGTAGCAATTATGCAGTATACACTAACCTAGTAATTCTGCTAAATCTATGGTTAGGGTGATAGAGGGTAGATATGAACCGTGATTAATGTATTATTGCTTGTTAATTACCACACTATTGCCATGTTAATACCTTATTACGACAGTGCTGTAAAATAAAAGTCTCACCTAGTGCTCTTTATTTTCCCCACAAATATTGATATGGTTTACAAACTGTACAGTGTATCTTCAAAAGTTTCTGCCAGATGAAGTCTGCATCATGTAGCTGTAGCCATCCGGCTAGACTTCGACCACGCCTGGATTAAAGAGACTTAAAACCAAAATATTAGAAAAGATTTCAGATCAAAGTAGGGCTTGACAATGATATGCCATAATGTAATTAAGATCTACTGTGTTAGTAACAAATGAGAAGTGGCCAGTGAAGGCTTATGATTTAAAGAGAGTGTGATGTGCTCTGCGTCTGGTTTGTATTAATTGCTCTAATTTTGGTTAGGGCCGGGTATACTTATATATGACACAATATAGTATAAAGCTTATCATCAAAGACTCTAGGGTGAAGATGAGTAAGAGGAGCTGAAGTGATGAAGAGGAGGGTTAGATTAAAGGATGAAGTCAAAGAAGGCAGCTCTGTTCTGTGTATCACTCACGAACTGTTTACAATGTCATTCTGCACTTGTTCCAACACTGCTCAAACAACCAGGGCCTTGTTTGGGGACATCAGAGATCCTCTTGTTGAACCTGGATGTCCCGTCTAAACAGTTGCCAAGTCCGCTTGTTATAGGGCGACTTTGGGATGGATTGAGTCGCATGAAAAAATTGGTATCTGTGGTTTGTGTTTTTTTGGCTTATTTTAATAATAGTTGCATTATGGAGCATGTGTATTTGTCAGTGCATGTTGCCATAGTGCATCTCAAGTGTGGAAGGAGGCACAATCATTTTAAATAAGCTTTGAAAATCAAGCAAAAATGCTCTATAGACCTATTCATTAGCCTATATGTACTATTGTCAGTCCATCCGTCCATCTGTCTGTCTATAAGTGATTTTACTCAAAAACTACAGAACGGATTTGGATCAAATTTTCATGGAAGGTCAGGAATGACAAGAGGAAGACAACAATTGATTAGATTTTTGAAGTGATCTGGATTACGGTCTGCACTCTCCATGTATTTTCTATTGTTGGTTTTATTACAGGTCCTATTTCGGGCTTGTTTTTGACGACTTGGTTGCTTTTTTTACCACACACAAGAGCAGGCAACATTGTCTGTCTGCTTCACCCCCCAGGCCCCAAGAGCAGAAGCAAAATGTAAAAAGTGTAGTGGGTACATTAAAGTTCAAACACTAACACACCCATGGTTTGAGAAATCCCAGGATACTCAGCTCATTTTTGGCCGCCATTGGCACAATATGGACACAGCGATGGTGACGGAGATTAGGCACTTCAAAGAGCACTGTGAGCCAACAACTGAGGACTTAACCGCATTACAGCAGACTTAAGATCAGATCTGTCAAGATGGCAAAGCTAATGTTAAAGGCGTATCAAGAACGAGATCCTTTTGGGTACAAACACATTTCCACAAAGGATTGGGGTGTGTGTGTGATTAGTGCAGTGGATATCTCTAAACTTCTAACATGCGTGTCTATCAGTGACTACAATTAACTAGAGGTCATTGCCATAGCCACCAGTGTTCCATAGCCACTTATAGCCCCTTCAACTCTCCTCTTAAAGGCTATGAGAAGCACTCTATTTAAACTGTAAATGCTCTAGTAGCTACCAACCCTGATTAGCAAACGTCATTATCAGCTAGTCACAACACCCAGACGCGCTGTGTTTATATGTACGCATCCAAGGAGGTCACTATGTTGCGCTACCTCTGTTATTTGTCTCGGATGGCTGAAGTGAGTAATAGCAGCGCAGATCAGAGTGGAGAGTGGTCCTATGGGGGTGATAAATCACTTAAAAACTTCCCCTATAAGCACGCCCTGGCAGTAAAGCACACACCCCAGCCCGGGGACATTGACGCAGTTGGCCCATCCAAAACTTTTAACTGGTCAACTTAACAAGGCCTCCAGGCTTGTACAGGGTCAGAGGTGGCAGGGGGGGTGGACCACTGCGGGCTACCTAATGTCAAGTCAGCACTCCCACACACACACACACTCTCACACACACACTCATCCACAGGCACAGACTAAAATAGGTCAAGCTGATGTGACAAATAGGAAGAGCTGCTTAGTGCTTAGTCATTAGCTTAACTCATAAAAATGAAGGTAATCCATTATTCACATCTTGTTATAAGTATGATAATAGAAGGAGACAGCTTGGGAAAGTACCAAGTGACGTGTAATGGGAAAGTTTTTAGTGGTAGCAATGCAGTATATTGGCTATTTACAATGCTTATACAACTTTAGGTACTTGACAATGAAATAGGCCACTTCCTAGTTCTGGAGTAAATGCTCAACAAAACCCTTATATCTGACCTTTTTTCTTTCAGCTTTAACTTTGGGGTCATCCTTGCAAACCATCTGCCTCACAATAAGCTTTTTTCCCCATATTGATTTGACAACTGTTTTACATCGGATGCCCTCCCGACCCTCCTTTTGAAACTATCTCACAATGGAACTAAAAAATATCCTAATTCCAGATGGTGCTCTAAATGTATTTTGCTCACAAACAAGCCAAAACTAGCAAAAACATAACCCCCACCATGGCTTACTTTTCTGTCTAAATATAGTAATAAGTGACACACATTTCTAAAAGACTTGCACATGACTACAAAGTTTCATGTTAAATCAATTATCTAACACTCAGAAGTTGCATTGCAGAATGATCACAATTTCAGTATCTTGTCTGTGTGCCCTAAAACAGCTTTACTATCCAAACTTAAAAGGCTGCAAAACATGTGGCGGTTATATAACTCAGATGAAAGTATGCCTGGAGTATGTTTTTATTTCTCATAAAAGTCTTCACACTTGGTATGTTTGCAGATGCGTGTGCCAGACTTCTGCCTAAAGCTCACATATGCGACTGAGATATGTTTTCAGTCAGAGGGCTTGTGTTTTTGAAGGCTGGCCAGACTACTACGTATATTCTGAGTTCAGGTGACTAGGCCCTATCTAGAAGTGCTGACAGCTTGAGGAGCCTTGAGTCTGAAAAGTCGAAATGACAGGCAGGTATACAAAAGGAGTGAGAAGAAAGGCTGCAACAGAATAGGGATAAAAGGGCTGGGGATAGACAGAGGTAATGGCAGATTAGATGGGAATGGGACAAGTGCAAAGCCTGGACGAAGGATTGATTTGTCTGGGGTGAATGGAGTCAATATTTGCTCCATTTCACCAATCCTTTACCAGAGCCTAGATCAAAGCGCGGAGTGTGTGTTGAAAAAGATAGGAAGAAAAAGTTTTGAGTCTCAGAAGGGGCTCTAACAGTGGTTATTTTTTTTACTGATGTCAAAATAAGATGGTCCCAAAACAGGAAGCGAATACTAGGACTGCGCGATTTTGAAAAAAAAATTCTAATTGGGATTTTTATGACTAGATTTGCTATCTGAATTTAAAAACACAGATTCGATTCCCAGGGCACATTTTAAACCTGTCTAGAGGCATTAACACTTGAAAAAAAAATCTAAAAATATAACAAGAATCACATGCCTTTCAGAACATGTTTGTAGAGGTTAGACCAACAAGGTAATCAGGTTTTTGACCATATATTTTCTTTTTTGCAGAGATATTATGTTGCCAAAGAATTGCATCCTTTGCTATTTACTAATTGCGATTTGCTAATTGCGACCAGTAAAATTGCGATTTCGATTTGATTGTGATTAATCTTGCAGCCCTAGCAAATACTATGGATAATCATAACAAAGATTGATTGGTGATGCGTTGTAATGAGGAGTGGTCACAGGCGAGACAGAGACAAGACAGCGACACTAATTGGCTAAAACCCATTGGAAATAACCTTGTTCCAATTACTCAAACAAAGAATGGATTGTTGGTTATTGAGAGAAGATGTGTACGTATACACATGATGACAACATGCGACAGGGATTGTGTTTGTCGGAAATGGCATGCACAGAATAGGACGGCTTTTGGGAGTCTATAGTTGGGCTAACAAGTGCCTCGTTATGTTTCTGCTCTGGTGGTTACACACTACTGCAGATTGCATCACAGTCTGTGTTTCAATTAACTTCGGCTGCCGCTGAGGAATTCCTGTCCCGTTCATTCACAGAGAGCTTGTTTGGTGATGGCACAGCTTGTTATTAATTAATGTTTCTGTAGAGTACTGGGCAAATGTTGTATGCCAGTGTTAAGAAATGCAGTAAAATGCTTTCGAAATGATTAACTTTTGTGTTTATTTGTGCAAAGTGAAACAGAATTTTTTGGTTGAATGTCAGCTACTATCAGCCCTGGATTTTACCATGATCTAACCATGCATCTAACCACATGCAATTCAGAGTACATAAAGCTATAATCTCAAGGTCTAAACATACTGGCAAAAGATGTGGTAAATACACTATGCGGACAACTGGGACATGGTATGTAAAAAACAAAAACAGGGACAAATTAGTGTCCGATTAGATAGATATTTATTGGGAAAAGAAACCTGAAACTGGGACTGTCCCCATTAAATAGGCACACCTGGGCACCATTTATTTACCTAACAGCATAACGTTATCCCAGTATCCTAGATTGAGCCATAGAAGGCGGTGTGATCAAAAGCGTTTTTACTGCTCTTCCTTACAGACTTTTTTATAGTGATACTGCTGTTAACTACTATTCCCTAAAGTAATGGCTCCATTTACAGACCTTTAGACAAAGCCCCCATTTACT
Organism: Hypseleotris bucephala; assembly: GCA_036025885.1. Lineage (NCBI taxonomy): Eukaryota > Metazoa > Chordata > Actinopteri > Gobiiformes > Eleotridae > Hypseleotris > Hypseleotris bucephala. The sequence goes on from JAVQKG010113231.1 coordinate 11,369, forward strand.
CATTGTCAGTGATGGAGCTGAGATAACCATCATTACCTCAAGTTGCATTCGGAGGAGGGTTGAGATGCCTTTGCCCCAGTAAGCACACTTGAAGAAGGAATCCAGTTTCCAGCGTATGTTATGGTTTTTGTAACTCAAACATCATCTCTTGAGATAATTGAATGGATTACATTTGCAGCTGACATTTTGACACACATGTACTCAACGCATGCAAACAAATGGGACCCGCTCCAACAGTTTCAAGCATGTCAATAAACTCGAAAAATGTAAACTCCACACTGAATTAAGGCTTATTACACTCAGCTAAGAAAACGGCTAAGTTAGACAAAAAACATTGCCGTCATGTCAAACAGTCTCTTGCTATGTATATCCATGTCAGTACAATGGCCTAGAATTTACAGCACCCAGACACACACTCCAGCTGACCACTCTGGGGTCGGTTTGAGTTACTCTTCAGAAGCAGGAATCTTGAAAACACATTAAGGTCAAAACCAAGGGTCAAGATGTCTTCTCCTTCCTCCCCAAGGCCTCAACTAAGAGAGTTTGCCATAGTATTTTAACAACTTGTCCCAGCACTATCAAGACAACTACTTAGCCAAAAAGCATGTATCACTAACTAACAGATGTATTTCATTTTTCACACTTTATGTCAATCTCCTTTTTTACTCATCTTTCATTTCCCAAATCAAAAACACAACAAAAGCACTGTGGTAAACCAGAGAATAGGCGTCTTCCCGTGTGCTGGCCTCAAGTCATATAAGCAAATTCGAAACCGATGCTGCCTGGCTTTTTTTGAGTTTTTTTTTCTCTTGCAATGCCCTTTGTAAGACTTTTACAGTTCTTCGCTGCAGGGGGACAATTGCATTTGTAAATATTTGCAAATCTATTGAAGGGGGCAGTTTATTCTCCCAGCTCCCCACTTCGAGAGTCAACATGACCTCTGACATTTGCGTGACCCTATAAAGTCTTCTTAACAGCAGAAGGATTCAACAGGTTGGCTAGAACAATAAACCAAATGCCTCTCTCACACAGAAGTTCTTGACTGGAGAAAAGGTCGTCGTTTTCTGGCCGCTGTCTGCTCCCTGTAGGTATTTGACTCTGTTGGGAGCAGTATACAAAATCAGGTCAGCATTGAGCAGAGCATAGCAGACATACTTGGGAGTAGACTGAGGAGAGACTATGAAGGAGCCAGGCCTGTGTTGTCCAGTAAGAGTGTAGGCATGTAGGATACACTATGAATCAAAGGACAAAGTGCACACCTGAGGATTATAGTGGCGACAGTTTGACGGGTGGAAACGACAAACGCAGAAATAATTAAAATGAGATCCAGAGAAGTAAAGTTGACAAGGGAGCTGGCACAAGGGAGCTGGCACAAGGTATTGTCTGTTAGCTCAAGAATTGTGGGTGGCCTCAACTTCTGGGGTATCCAGTCAAAGAAAGTTTTCTATTGTCTGACATTCAAAAGAAAGTTTTGATTACACATTGTTGCACATTAAGACCTCACCCATTTGTAAAGAGATCAGTTTTTATGATTGCTATTGCAGTCACATATTTGCACAAAAAACACTGACTCCAGGCACACCTGTTGCATAGAGTCAACACTTTGAATGATGTGAGTGATATACCCTCAGGTGCTAATTCATATGACCATATCCAAACAACACTGACTTTAACAAACAGAAAGTCAGAAATCAAAGTGGCTGGCATTAGTGAGAGTACTGTTCCTACAGCTCCTATAGTGCATAAGAGTGTGTGGGAGTGAGCAGGTCACTGCAGGGTCTCAAGTCTCAGTCCATGTCACTGTTTGGCTCAGAGCCATTCTTTGTCCACAAACACACTGACTCTTTCTTATGCCTGCTTTAAGACACACATGCACATTAAATGCGTGGGCAGATAACACACACATACACACGGGTTATTTATAACACACAGAAGGGGAAAGCGGCCCAGCCTCACAGGGCCTATTTTGGGAGTTGAGCCTTCTATCAGTCAGGCTGACAGCTTCTCTGTGATAGTAGCAGAACAATACAGAACAGCCTGTTTATCTTCCTCTGGTCGGCCCGTTAGGTCTGCCTCCCACATGGGTCACAGCCACCCTGCCTCCCTCAAAGAAAGAGGGACTTCCAGGATTTTACTAATCTCAAGATCTGACTTTCCACAACCAAACTTTTAAAAAGCTTTTCCATTAGCAAATACTTAACAAATGCAGTAACCACATGGTAACATCACACTAGTGACCGCTGCACTTTAAAGACAGATTTTTAATTATGACTGTGTCCTCCAGCTTATATTACGGAGCCGCTGATATCATCTCTGCCTCCAAGGAAGAATCTCTTCTTTGTGTATCTAGTAAAGCATTTCATCTCAGGCCCATGGCAGCTTTCTTTATTTGCTCTATTTTATAAACCCTTAAGCTAAAAATAATTTCCTATGAACTCTGTGCGACTTGGCCGGTCCAGCAGATGAAGGATAGGTTTGTGTGTGTGTAAGCACAAGATGACAGCTCTGGAGGGTGGGCTCTGAGGAGGCTGAGGGGGAGCAGCCTGATACTCTTATCTGTGAAGTTAAGAATTCAGGAGTATGTTCTGTCACTAATGGTCTGTGTCATCGCTACGCAACTACTGTGCAATGCTGTCAATCTCCTCTTCACCTATCGTTCCAATAAATTAAACGCTAACATAAGGTCAAACACTAACCAGGTAGAAAAGGGACTAGATTTCTTTACGGCAGACAGATGGCTGTAGTAGCGGTAGGAGAGGCTTCATGTGACAAAGCACAATGGGAGCAGTGACCCTAGTCTTAAAGCGTGTAGTTCTTTGTATTATCTGACAGTTTTATTAATGGCCATTCTTTACTGTTACTGCCATTACTGACTACTGCCTGTTAACCAAATAGCCCCCACTAAGGCACATGACAGCCTTACATGCACTTACTTCTACAATCAATTAACAATGAATTCACTATGGAGCCGTTTTGTCCTAGATTTTTATTCAAGCTTCTAGTGTGAGAGGGGGCATTTGTACTGACATGACAGCGATTTTTCAAATGTACCTTTTAAGACCCAGCTAGATCTGTTTAGTAACCAGCTTTGTTGAAACATTTTGTACTATTCCCCTCACCTTGTGTCACTGTTTTGACTTATGTCCTGCTGCACTCCCTCAATTAAAAATGAAATCTTTACATTCCTGTGACCTTTTCTTTGACTAGGCTGTTTCTACTAAACACAAAGGAAAACACACAGGATTGACACTGAGGCACCCTGCCCTATTTTAGTCAAATCTCCCTCTCTATCCTCCCTTTCTTCCACTCTTTTAAAGGTCTGTCTGCCTTTGGAGATGGGACTTAACATCAGACCATTATATAAGAGTGCTCAGACTATTTAGGTGCTTTGACTGTTAGTATTATACAGTGTCAAAGATGTAGTCAATAAGTTTACTAAAATAAGAAAAGGTTAAAAATAGAACATGCATAGAATTTACTACCTGATTGTATGACTTAAAATAGGTCGTCTGTAGAGGCCAGGGGATGGACTAAAGTAAAACTCAACTACTATTGGTCAAAGTGGTAACCCATAAAATTTGATTTTATGTTGTTATAAAGATTGGGGAGTAAATTCATAATTATGAAAGATGACTTACTATACGTCATAGAACAGGGTCAGATAATACTTTTTTATTTTCCAAATAATTTTTATATTCAGAAATTTACAGGCTACACCTTTAAGAAATGCTGTTAAGATGTTTAAAATTTCACTGGTGTAATGTAATGTACCAGATAATAAGAAGTATGCAACAAATTGTTTTATGTAGGTCTGGAT
>JAVQKG010113357.1:0-10347 GCA_036025885.1 Hypseleotris bucephala
AATAGTGTTTAGTTGTAAAACATTTATAAAGTATTAACATTAACCTAATTGTTTATAAACATGTGTTACTGTTTTGTTAATAATGAGTTCATCTTCGTTAATAATTAGTTCATCATTAACTAATGTGTTATAGATACTTTATAGACATCCCTTATTATAAAGCGTTACCAAATAATGAAATAATTTGTTTTCTAGGTGCAGACAATAGTCATTTGTTGTGATAAATTGTTCAAATGTTGAAAAAACACAGTTACGATTCAAGTTTTTTCAAGGATTTCAAGCACCTGTAAAAATCCAGTAAATATAATACACCTTTAATGTAATATAATAACGTAAACCAAGGATAAGCCAACCAATAACGTCATCCATGCGGTGAAAACACATGACCCAGGATGACTATCCAATCATCTTGGTAACACTTGCAATAGAAAAACAAACGCAAACCAAGATAAAAATGTTGTAATCATAGCAAAAAGATAGCAGCAAAGGGAGTTTTATTTTTTAGTGTGGAGGGCAGGAAAGAAAATGGTCAGGCAGGTCATTTTCTCCCTCACTGGTTCACTCCACTGGGACCCTTCTGATAACATCATACACACTTTTAATGACGGCAGCAGTTGTCAGGGGCAACCGCTCGGACACGCTGAATAGGTGTGTTAGCTTAGCGCCGGCGGATACCTGTAGGATGGTGCTCAGAATGTCCACATAGTTGCTCTCGGTTTGGTACAGCTCCTTGGAGACTTGCCACCGGGCCGATTGTTTAGGCACCACTGGAGTGGAGCTCTTGGTAGGCTTTGAGTTCTCTACAGAAATCGGACAGATGGGGAAAATGTAGAACAGAAACTGGTTGTTATTTAGTTATCATAAAGATGTATTGAAATGACGTTATATGTACAGTATGTCTACTGTAGCCCCTGAACAAATATAAAATATATGCAATTATTGTGTCCAAAAATACATTTTAAACCATCTTTTGTAGGGCAATTAGTACGGCGTAAAGCACAGGTTAAAGGAGCTTGCATTTAATTTTCTCTTGTGCACCAGAAAGGTGCTAAAGAATTATATCATGATGGGGTTCCTTCATTTTCAAGGTTTCAGTAAGAGCATGCTTAGAGCAATTTTAGACCATTTTCTAGCCTTTCCAATATAGTAATTTGCTACCAATTTCAAAACTACTTGACTCAAGAATAGTGCAAAAGGTATTTCAGGCAGAGAAAATGTTGGAATGGGTTATAATTTTGACCCTTTCAACCTTTAGAATATAGCAGCACTGGACCTGGACAAATAGGAACAATATATGAGGCCTACAAATCTCTATTTTTTTGTCAAAACATGTAAACCATCAGATAGTACGCTATATGCAAAGATATGAAATGTAATAAAAAGCTAAGCAAGAGTAGCACTTTCTTTTGCATTGACCATCCCTGACCTGTGGAATTTGCCAGTCCCTCCTCCTCTGCTTGTTGAATGGTACTGAGGTAGGACCTGGTTCCCCTTTGGTCCCTGTCTGTCCTACTCCTCCTTTCCCTGGTACTCCTTCTCATCCTATTCCTGGCCACTGTCCCATCACTCTTTCTGCCTGATATGTATCTTACCCTGCCGTCTGCAATAGAGAGTTTAACACAATTGTAATTAGGGCTAAACAGTATAAGAAAAAAACATGGAACTTGCGATAGCTAACAAAGGGTTTCTGACTTTACTAGTCAAAACTGCATGGAAATCAAAGACTGAACAAGGACTAAACTGGATCTACGAACACCCTTGCTAATACAGAACTAGAAAGCACTCGGAGCGCACATCTCTCCCCCAAGGTTGCTATTTTCCCCTATATGCATATTTCTTAATAAAACCTTCTGTGAGACTATACACCGCAATAGGGTAAAAAGTGCATGAGATGGCGCCAGAGAGCATTTGTTTCAGCCTCAGATGTCTGTCCCATTCAAATAAATCATGGACCCAGACCATGTTCCGGATCACTCCCAAAATCTAATCAATTGTTCCTTGTGCCATCCCTGAACTTCCCAGAAAATTGTATCTAAATCCAGCAGTTTTTGAGCTAAGCTGCTTACAGACGGAAGGACGCTCCCGAAAACAATACCCCCCGTAGGAACACATTCAGTTTCCTACAATATATGCTGCAGCCCTCATTGTAATGCACTTGCTGTACCTGCCAGACTTTTGCATGTGTCAGGGGTGTTGGAGATGTCCAGCAGAGAGCCCATAGACAGGGAGTGCTCAGCTGAAGCCCGTTTGCGAGGAGGGGGGAACGGGGAGATCTCGGTCTCTTTGGTGAGCTGAGCCAGAGTATCTTTGAGGCGCCGACGCTTCCTGTTACTGGTGGGTGTGGTGAGGGAGAGGAGGGATACTGCCTTCTTCATCGCTGGACTGTCATTCTGGAGCGAAATAGTGTATAAGCCTCCATAGCATGCAACATAATGGTGCACAATATAAAAATGATTACAATGATTTTTGTGAAAAACATCAATATTTTTTTTCCTTTTTAATGTTTTCAGTTTAAATGGCTCTAAAAAAAAAGGGTATAAAACTGTGTGGTTGGATTTGTGTGGGTAAATGATGGTGGAGAAAATAAACCACAAGCAAAGGTTAATGTCTTAAATACATGAGAAGTGTGTGGGAGGGTAGGCGAATTAAACTACAGTATATCCAGTGATGAATTAATTCAGTTCAACCATGATGTAACATTAACAATTAAATAAGCATATCTTCTCCGCATAATGTTTTGAGAAAATTGAATGTTTTCAATTGGCCTCTAAATCCTTTATTTAATATATCTGTTTGAGACTGCACGGATAAACATTTGCTAAAATTTAGTTTGTATGAAAGTGTGCTTGTTCATTTATTTTGCCTTTTACTTCCACCCAGCCCTTTGTCTGCATAATTAAAGAGGCTTTATTATGCTAACTTAACTTCTCTGAATGTTTTGTGTTTTGCATGTAATGATGTTATTTCCTTATACCTGGAGTAAATTGATATTTTGTTGCGTTGTGTTTGAGTAAACCTGCGAGACACTGACATTCACTGACAGAAAAGTATTGTTTCACCTTTCAATATTAAAAGGTGAAGAAGCCATAATTTGCTGCTGCTACTACTCATTAATTTTTTGCATTGGCTGTAGTATGGAAGTTGCCAAAGCCAACATGGGGAAAGAGGGCCTTAAATGCAAATAGTCTGAGGTTTTTCAACTGGAAAATCAACAGCTCCCATCAAGAAGTTATCATTAAATATGATATTTTTATGGCCATTTTAAACTATTTATTGCATGGGATTATAAGAAAGACTTACCTTCTCATAAAGATACATAGATTCTCCAGCTCGTGCATCCATCTGAATACTGCCCCAGAACCACTGCACAGAAATCATATTTACACATTAGAAAAGCAGATAATAAAAAGCTCCCAGTTACAATAACACCATAGTCTTTCTTTGAGAATCTACTAAACTGGCAGCGTAAAGAAAAGGCTGTATTGATTGCTGGGTTATGAGCACAGCTAAACCACTCCGACAGCTAGCTTCAAATTATTCATCAACTGGTGGAGGAAATCTGGTATCGACCGGGCTGCTGACAGGAGGTAGTGCAGGGGGCAGCGGGGTACATTGATCCAGGACTAAACCAGGGAGGAATCCTCATCAGCTGGTCATTTCACATTCCGCTGACGTGGAAAAGCATTCATTATTTGCTGTTGAATTCTCCGGTAGCAAGAATTCCTTACTAGAAATCATTTATCATTGGCTCACGAAAAATGATGTTCCAAGGCATTACCGGGAGTTTTTTCTTGACAACGCAAGACAGAATTTTCTTAGAAATGTTCATGACAATTGACAATAGATGTAGTTTCAAGTCGTTTTTACACATTGTTTTTGTATTACCCGAGATAACCCTGACAATGAATCTTCTGTCACTTTTTTCAGAAAAGGAAAATGCAAATAATGAGAACATTGAGAGAAGAATGGGTTTTCAAACTTTTCTCACCAAGTACCATGTTATTGGACTAAAAAGCATAAATCAGGACTATACCAGGTCTAAGTATTTAAGAACTAAACTAGGTTGAACAAAAAGTGGAACCCAGGTCAAAACAAGGACTAAATAAGGATTTTGCCCGGTCTGAAGCATAAAACAGGTCTAAATGAAGGCTATTCCGGGTCTAAATTCCCACTAACAGAGCCTTGCTAAGGACTCTTGACCAATACTTGCCAAGAGTTCCAGCCATCCAGAAGCCCTAAGAAGAACAATTGAAAGATATATATTTTATATTACATTAATTTGGTACACAATATTTGGTTTTGCAAAACAGACTTTGTATCAAGGTTCTGTTACAGAATAACGACCACCCTTCTCTTCTTGTAATTGCCTGTCCTACTGTCTTTTTCAGTATCAATCAAATTAAAAAAGCGTGTTTTATAGTTTAATAAAAACATAAAGATCTCACTTATCTATCAACTATGGTCCATTGTACAAAACTGTTAATTTTAGGGTTGAAATAAACTTTTGCTGTATGCACTTTAAGTGCATACAGCAAGGTGACAAAGTGATAGTTATTAATGAGTGCCAAACTGCTATAAATCATTTGCATGATAATAGTGAAATGATTTATCAACAAAGTATGCTTTAAGATCAGTCTTTTGCAGTTCAATACGTGAATTAGTTTACTGTCATTTAGAGCTAGTTTTATTTTTGCTTTTGATACTCTCATTAAATGGTACTTGGAAAGACGTATATTTTCTGAGGTTGTACTTGGTGTAAAAACCTTGAAAATGTACATTTTACATTTACACAGTATGTTAGCAAAGCAGTGCAGATCTAATTTGAAAAGTCATGCTGACCCACCTCTTGCTTGACGACATACAGTTTCTTTGAGGGAATAAAGGGCAGCTCCTTCACTGAGTTCTCCTCCACCACCATGTGGGTACACCTCTCATTCCCCACATCCAGGTAAGTGCCACCTTAGGGAAACACACACACACAGTACACATTATACATGTGAATATACAGAAGAGATAACCTTTAGTCTGCCACTGAGGGCCTGCTTATCTTAAGGTGACATGTAGTTTTAATTTAGCACTCAGGGTATGTATGTCTGTACCAGTGATAATAATATTAGTTTTCAGTTTAATCCCAGGGTAATGGTTGGAGAATAGAAAATAGATATTTTGAAGGCAATACATATCAACTACAACAATGGTTACTCAATCAGCTCAGGTTAAATTCAATAGCTCTTGAATGTTACTGAATCTATAGGCAGGTGTAACGGACCATGTTTAAGTGTCCTCTCCTCCATGTTGGCCTTCTCTTCATCTGAGAACCCAAGAAAACTCAGAACACAATCCTGAAATGGAGGAACCTTGTACTCTGTCCGGAACTCCTCGTCTCCAGCATGGAAGGACCTTAGGAAGATGGAAAACACATGTCAAATTTCCCACAATTTTAGAATATATTTGGCTCATCCAGTAAAAATGACAAGTTGTACTTGGGACACCAGGACTTCCCGAGGTCTGAAAACAGGTCTAAATAAAAACCAGATCTAAATCAAGACTGAGACTGAGTACACTCTCATCAAATTAAAACAACTGCTAGTAGAAGACTTTGTTTATTGTTACCAAATGTTATCCAGTATTGTATGTTATGCTGTGTATATTACTTACACTTTATCTCTCTTTTCCCAGGCTTTTAGAATCCAGTTTGGAGTGAGGATAGGTGTGCCCATGCAAACTGCCAGCTGTAAGTTAAAAGCACAGTAGTTTTGTTATACCCTTATTTAGAAACTATACAGAAAATACAACAATATAAACAGAACTAATGATTATGTTTATGCTCACGTTCAAGGTTTAATAGTACATTTTTAAAGACTACAATTCCCACAAAGGTTGTTGCATTTCATTGTTCAGTATGTCACTACACTCTATAAACAACATAGACGTAAATAAAATGATGAAAGACACTGCAAATATTTTGTCGTTTGGTAGCTGCACTGCAAAAAAGATGCTAGAATTCAATACCTAATGTACTACAGGACTAAAACATCACATAGTAGATGGATGTTGTTATGGGACTAATCCTTGTTATATTTAAACCATTAGATCTTCAGTACCCACAATGCAGCTTTTTCAGCCTGTTTTTGTATTTGTGCTGTCACTGAGTCACAATGGAGCAACAATGGCACACACAACTACAAACAGTCTCCACTTCAGGCACAATTCAAAAACAAGTGTGTGAGCTAGGAACGCATTCCTGCATCTCCTTTTTTTAAGTTAGTACGACGCTTTCAAATAGAAAATAGACCCGACTGCCTGTGACAAACTTTTTACCTTGTATTTCTGCGGAAGAACAAAACACTAACAACACAGGGCTTTGAGAGGAGAGGGCAGGAGGAGGCTGGGAATGCTGATGACTAATCAGATGGGAGAGGGAAGAAATGACGCAAGACTGAAGTGAAGCGAGCCACAGGGGTTGTACAAAAGAGGAGAATAAAAAGCAGCCGCAAAGAAAGATAAAATACTGTTATTTTTAAGCAGACTACAATATTAAATAATAGCAAACCTGAAAATATGCCACTTTCTGTATATGTAGAGCTAGGGGCTGATAGGGCGATACAAAATAAATTGTGATATGAAGATATGAAGATTGAGCTAATTTGAGAAGATCATTGAATAGTGTGATATATTTATTCTCTGCTCTTCATTGTCACTTTTACTGTAGCAATGATGGTCTGAGAAACACCTTTAGCGCATTACATGTTATAAACTTGGCTAATCTCATTGGTAATCTTGATTAAATTACAAGGGATGCACTGATACCAATACTGATTGAATATCTCTGCCGATCCAGGCCCAAAAGCAAGATTGGTGAATCAGTAAACAAGCCTGATTCTGGACCAAAAATAATTTAAGTAACTTTATCCTAATTATGAGCAGACGAATGATGTGGAAAATTACATAATATTACATTGTTACTCTCAAAATTCAAATGTAAAGATTTTGAGGGTCATCTGGTCTCATATCAGGCCTAATATTAATGTTTATGTTTATTATTTTGCATAATACAAAGCTTGCATTCATAACTGTGGATATTGGTCGCTGCACCAAGCCAGATCAATATCAAGACTTAAAAAGCCAGATCGGTGCATCTCTAACAATAAAATTGTGTCTACTTTCACTGAAAAAACGACTATCCAAATTTAAAGTTATATTGAATGACGTGCATGCAATACAAGCTCCAGATTAGGGCAAAAGATGTTGATAAAGTATAGAAAATCACAAAAAGTGTTAACTGACCCTGTATTTCTCCCCATGAGTGGAGTAGGCGATGAGATGAGTGACCTTAGTGCTGAAGTCTTTCCGAATGGTTCCTCCCATGTGATGCACTAGATTCACCAGGTTTTTCTACGTGGAAAATAACACTCATTTTAAGTCCACAAAACATTTTCCGTTACCGAAGTTTTCTCACATCGTAGAGAGAATTTATTTTCTGAAGTACTACAGGACATCATTTTCACATTATGCCGGGTATGTGTCTGGGCACTTCTCCAATGTTATTAGAAGCAGGGGATGGTTGAGTGAACTGACCATTTCCTCCTTGTTCCTGAAGCCAGTGAAACACAGCGACAGGTTGAGCATGGTGGTGGAGTACAGAGGACGGCAGGAGAACGGCAGAGGCTGAGACAGGAGAAACAAAAAAAAGTCAAGAGAAAATAAGAAATTGCTTAGGGCATACTCAAAGCTGCATGATATTTGGGAAAACAGATAAGGTCACAATACTAACCCACTTCAGAAAATGTTGGGTCAGGGTGTAAAAAACAAACAAACAAAAACACAATTATAGTTTATGTATTATTACTGTATCTAAACTACACTTTTCTATTCACAAAAATGCTTCTTTTGGGCAAGCTCATTTTTCTGTTTTAAAGACAATAACTTAGGTGTAGTATTTGTAAGTATGAACTTAGCATTTTTGAGAAATTACTAGAAACTTCCCAAAACAGCTCTTATGTGCTAGCTTAGTTGTTTTTTGTTTATTTTTTAATAAAACAAGGGCGGCAAGATGCAATATTATATCACTGAATAAAGGTTTGCCCCAGCAGTATCACTATCCATGTGGTAAAAACACTTTAAAAATACACTTTATGTAGCTGAGGTAATAAAGGTTTAATCAGGGTTTCTCTATATAATTTGCAGAACTCATAAAAATCACATAATTTGAAAACTTTTTGAGTGGGAGATGGTTATTCGTTAAACTGAATTTCCAGGACCAGTGTGATGGAAAGCCTTACTTCCTCTTTGGTGGCACAGTGCAGCACCACTGGGGGTCCCATGATGCGGTGTTCTCGTTTGTATAGGTAGGTGTAGTCTGGAGAATCAAAGTCAGTCAGAACAAAGACGGTCTCAAAGTCGGTGTTCTCTCCATCTGCGAACTCCTGGACACTGTCTGTCATTATACATGGAGTATTGATGTCCTGGAATAGAAAACATAATACAGTGTTATGTATATGAGATATTCAGCGGAGCATGAAGGACTGATGCTGGGCTCACAAACAGAATCACAACCAAGGAGAGACGACAGGTCTGTTATTGTAAAGTTATACATAATTAGTACTTTTATCATTCAAAGCATATAAATGTCATCAACAAAATAACTTTTCTTGAAATATTAATGATTAATTACACATAATACATTACACTAACAATGACACAATAAGCGTTTACATTAGGAGTGTATTCCACCCAATGTTAACATAAAGAATAGAGTACAAGACCTATACAAATGTGCCATGTAGACCCACTAAAAGACACCATAAAATGTTTCCCGCACGCTTTACATTTAGAACCAATAGTTTCATTTGTTGCATATTACCAACATAATGAGTTTAATCGGATTAAAAGATCAATACTGAAAATATATTAAATGATTACCAAGTTTTGATAAAAGGCAATGAGAGAGATAGTCTAGTCTAATATGTGATTATATTAATCTTTATTATGCAACAGTAATTGACTTTACCAAGCTTTATTATCTTATTAAGAGCTGTAAGCTTTTTATCACATCAACTATCCAAAATGTGGTTCGTAGCAGCAGAAGCCAGTGAACTCCGCTGTCCAAGTACATTTGTTACTGGCACTATAACTAAACCATTTTAAATGCCATAAGAGATATATGGAAAATCCTTTCAAATCGTCATGACATTTCTGTTAGTGTGCGACCACATATTAGCGGTTACATTAGTCACATTTAAATATCCCATCACAAATCACCTCAGCGTCAGTGGAGTGGCCATGCAGAATGATTGAGTGAGAAGAGAAGTGAATTAAGTTTCCCCCGGTTCCCCCAGTGAGAGACAGCCACACACATAAGCAGCACACGTTCTACTGTACCATATTGACTATAGATTTTATCATCATTTTCTCCTCCGCCCCCGCCTCGCCATTTCTTATCTTTACCACGGGTACCTCGATAACTCGGACGGCCTGGGAACAAAAAAAATCCCACCAGCAACAAGTCAATGTCACACAATGTTATCTGGAAATCCTGGAAAAGAGAAAATGACAATGTGCAAGACAGAAGCAAAGAGATGGCTGATATACGCTGTGGAAAGTCAAGTTTACACCAACCTGGGGGGAAAAAAGGATTTTGTAAACAATGGCAAAAAGATTTCAAGGTCATCCGATTACTTACTCAGTGTTAGTATTGGTGGATATTGGGTATTGTATCACAATAACAAATAGCTGTCCTAATTAGTTTTTTTTTTCCTGAATAAAAAAATATCAGTGATTTTTTTAATAAAACATCTACTCTTCTAGTAGATTCTAGTTCTTAATAATAAATAAACAATGTTTCAATCAATCTGAGAGCTCCTGCACCATGTAAGTGTGTGATTGGCGGATATTCAAAAACAAAAACTTTTAAATACAGCCCACAGAGGGTGTCTTTTTTTAGATGGTTTCTAATATGCTGTAGAATAAACAGAGTAATTGTTTTTGCGAAAATATAGTGAATAATTGACTGATGCAACTTATTTCTCATCAGTGCAACATTGCTTTATATGAATTGCATTTTATTGATTTCAGACAGACAAGGCATTTCTGTATCTACCCCCTTTAATGGGAAGTTACAATGAAGACTTCTCAAGTGAAATTTCAAGTATTTTTTTCAAAAGGTGGAATCCTGTGAAAGCCGAAACAGCAGTTGGTTGGGTTAGGGGGTCAAAGAGAAGAGAAAAGTTAGACAGTGTCTATGTCCTCAAAGTCTAAAGACTGTGACTTCAAACAAACATCAAGCCGAGGGGGGCGCCGCCTCGAGGGAAGACATTTTTGTTAAAAGTGAATATAACAATTCAAAGT
>JAVQKG010113492.1:0-16589 GCA_036025885.1 Hypseleotris bucephala
TACCAAACATATTATTAAAATGTTTTACTTTTTGTTCTTTTCTTTCATTTACCACAATATTAATTACACCTTTTAGATAGAAGAAGCTGCAGCACAGGAAGGAAGGGTTAACTGTTAAAAGACAACTGCAGTGATTGACAACAGTAATAAAGTGATAGTTTATCTGGTGACCCTCTTATCTTAAAGGAACAAATATAGCAAGTTGGGGTCAGTCTGGGTTAAGACAATGACGGAAGCACTTCTCCTTGGACCACCATCGCAGTGCAGTCTGGGAACTCGGGTTTTACCAGTTTAGAAGTTTGTGAAAACAAAGCAGAAAAGCTCAAACAAATCTTGGTTTCACTTAAAATGGAAAATCTTGAAATCTCTATTAAGTATTTTTTGTTTGAGGAGGAAATCGTTAGCCATGAAGCTGAGTTCTAGCCCTAAGGGAAAACATATTTGCTTTAGTGAATTTTCAAAGCCAGTATTGCCTCAGACTAATTGACAGCAAACAGGGCTAGAGTGACGTCTTTACAATATCATCCTGTCTCTTCTCTCAACACACCTCGGCAGCAAGTCCCTTTACCCTTTTTTGCAATTTATGTGTTGATTTTGTTAATTCTGAGACAATTTTGTTTCTTTCTTTAGTTCTGAATTCAATGTATGGATTACTGCTTTAGTAAGACCTGGTTTACTTGGTTTAGTCCTGGTGTGTGTGGTCTTGGTTTTCACCTGCATTAGTCGAGGTTTATTCCTTCTTATATTCTGTTTTTGCTTCATCATTTTGCTCACTTGGCTCAGTAGCAAGTTGCAGTTACTACAGACCTGATTTTCTTCTTTTTAGACCTGCTTTATTTCTGTTGTATTTGTTAATTCTTCTTTTTTTTTGCTATGACATTCTCCTCACTTGGGTCAGTAGCAGGCAGCATCGGCAATAATTACTAGTCTGTACATGATAAATCCCAAGCCCAGCTGTTCACTTGTGTCACTTGCCAAACTGAGAAAGAAGATAGATAAGACACACGCACGTACACACACACTTACACACACACACATACGGACACACAGGGGGAGGGGGGAAGAGGAGCCTAAGAGTTTGCAGTTTGTCGGATTTCGTTCCTTTTTTTTTACTGAGTAACTTGATAGGATTACATGGTTCCAGAGCCCACACCTGTTAAGAGGCTGTTAGCAGAGCAGTTGGCAGTCCCGAAGTAGCCACAGCTTAGCCCATTTTTTTCTGCATTGCATTCTGGGGGATATTATGGCACATGTATTGTTCTACTTTCATGTACCGTGACAATACTGGGAGCATGCAAGCGATGGGATGTTATCTTCAATGCTCTTTAGTCTGACTTTTTTTCATTCCCTTTTCTTAGACACACAATCTCAGTCACACCATACAATGTACAGTCTATAGGACTATACATTAACATTTTGCTGCTTGACAAATATTTTCCCTGCTAGCCATTTAAGATGTGTACTTTATATACATACACCATATTGTACTAAATTTGGATTTTACAGTTTGCTTGTCTTAAAATGTCTTAAATATTTGCTCTATGTGTTTAATTTATGTTATTGGCCTATTACTTTTTTTTCTTATGTTAGCATATAAGTATATAAGATAAGATATAGGCCTCTACGCATGGTACACCTGTCAGATCCCCACTAGTCTGCCTTAGGGCAACTGTGGCTTCAGATGTAGTCTACCACCAGTGTGTGACTTTAGAGGGTTCTCATTCTCTGAGACTTAAGTAAATAAATGGTGTATTAAAATTATCACTATGTTATTAAAACAAAGTCAGGCTTAAACTGCTTCAAATGTCTTTTAAAAATCCAACTAGACAAAATAGCTTGAGATTAAAATCTAGGTTCTAGTGCCATATTTGTGTGTCATATTTTCCAGAAAGAATATAATTGAATTTTATTTTGTTCGCGGTTAGGGTGGGGTAGGGGAAGGGGTGAAGGCAGGTGTTGGCAGACTGACTGTCAAAATGCCCAAATACAGGTTAAACCAGACGTATTTGAACAATTAAGGGTTAGGTTGGGACATTTGTACATATTTTAGGAGTGCCAAAGCCAAGTTGACGATTAGAAATAGTTTTAGTAGGAGTGGAAGAAATGAGTAATCCATCATATTCACAGCTTGTTTTTTCTTGTTGTGATTTTTTTTTTATTAATGTGGAAAACTATTTCACGTGATGCCTGGGTTTTATGTAAGAAAGGTATACAAGTGGCATTAGGTACAGTAGGTTGGTGCTTGTTTTGTGGTTGTGTGTGCATTGCTGCCTTATTTGCAGCTCTTTGGCTTGTGACTTTCTGTGGGCCCACCAGCACCTGTTCAACTGTATTGTGCCGGAATTTTCTATATTTGGCAAGGCACTCAATTGATATGAGTTTCTGTTCAAAGGAGACTTTTAAATGAAAATTGTCTATTTTTTTGTTGCTTTTGGTCAGGAAAAAAAAATTAGGTTCAAGGCCCTATTTTTTCCTTTCCTCTTGTATACGTCAGCAAATGCAGGAAGGTAGTACCATGGACTTTGTTCATTTATTTACATACAAAGGTAAAACTAGGTGTGTTTAGCTCTTGAGAAAGTCAGTGTCTCAGCATAAGGTTGACTCAAAAAGATAAATTAAGGACACAAAAATGCTACTCTCAGTATGTCTACATCTACACCTACATTGCTAAAAATGGAGAGAATGGAAAACTGTAGCAAGGTGGATTTTCTTAACCTATCAGTGTAGAAAGGTGAAACCAAAGTGTTGTCAGCCCTTGAGATGGTCCGCACCTCAGCATAAAGGATTAGCAAGAAGACAAGAAAACATCTCCACTGTTAAAAAATAAAAACAGTCAACTTAGCATACTAGGCCCTGTTTAAAAGAAGTTGATTTTGATACTGTGTTTGTCTCCTGGTTCGCTTAAAGGCATTATTATTAGTCGACACAAATCCACTCGGGAAGGCCTGACTAAATAACATCTCTGCTGCGTCTAAATGCCATGTTGTTGTCTTCTTGCATGTTATTGACAACCAGAGTGCAAATTACTATCTCTACCATGTTCTCAGGTGAAATAAAAAGTGCAAAGTTAATAGATATCTCACGCAGGCTCAACTTTGTAATTGTTCTGATATGTAATCACTAAATGACAATAAAGAAAGGGAGGCTTGGGTCATTTTAACAGCTTTATCTCCACTGCTCTGTGCCCAAAGTGTCATGTCCGTAACAGCACCACCTGATCTACTGAGGAAAATAACCACGATGGCTTATTGTTTGGACAATATTGGAGACCCCCGTGCCCCTCAACCCACTCACTCTGCCTCCCACCCCTGCTCCACTCCCCTATCCCTTGATTCATTTCAAACCTCTGTCCTTGGCTGGTTCGAAAAACGGCGTTAATTTTTTTATTACCTGTTTGACTCTCCAGCCTTATTACTGTAGCCCCTTAATGTTCTTCGTAACCGTGGAAACCAGATGAATAAATGTCCGCCAAAGAAAATGAGATGATTAAACAGGTCACCCTTGCAAAACAAATTCGCTTGGTCGGGCGCAATTTGTGTACCGAGCGGCTGTCTTAACAGTTTGCTAACAAGGGGATTGTTTGCCAGACGAACTGGCCCGGCGGAGGGGGCGGAGGAGGGTGGTGGCGTAGGTAAAATGAAGATATCTGTTGTGCAAAGACAAGAATATGATTGAGGAGATAAGATTTTTACAGAGACACAATGTTTGCCCAAGCTTTAACCGTAATGAGCTGTTTTGTATTAAAAGGCCCCTGTTATTCTAATACAACAGATTTCTGGGCCATATTGTATTTTTTTCTTTCACATGTTTGAATAATCCTGAATGCTGAAGTTCTGATTTTCTCAGGAGCTGAAAAAGATTGGTTTCACATTTCTACATAGACAGGAGAAAGAGAACCCTAAAGTGACACTTCAGATAATGTGAGCTTTCTTAGCAGATCAAAACACATTTCCGACAAACAGAGCCAAGCATTTTTCAAAATGTATAATAATCCGAAAACCTTGGAAAAAAGACATGATATTGAACAGATAATTTTGGAGCAGCCATCCATATTATATTGTCACACGTTTGGTTTGTGATTACCAGCAAGTGCAGTGGCAAATTCATTTATGTGGCAACCAATCATTATTGCTAATTGTCCTTGGGGCCATCTGTAGAGGATGGCTTGTCCTCTATTGGTATTGGAACAGCACTGGTCATGGATTTACAAGTCTGCTAACAATAATATAAACACTCCTCCGCATTCAAGTCAAGACTGCAGGCTACAAATACTGTATGGATTGCATTTTAACTTGCACTACTTTTCCCCCTCTCAATTTTCAGTAGCTCCAAATTCGGTTTTCAAAGTGTCACAAAGTTCCCATGCTTGACGATAATGACGCCCTTCAAAGAGGTTGCTTCAAAGTGTCATATTCTCATCTGTTTCAAGCTAACCATATGATATAATAAGAGAGTAAGCACAGTTGGATATAGCCATGTAACGATAGGAGCTAAAACCCAGACTTGGATGAGGGATCGAGGCCTGTGTTGCCACGCCGACCACAAATCATAAATGTCGGCCATGTTGTTTATGGAAGGATGCCACGATGCGCCACTTGAGGGTGTTGCCTGTTTGCGTAGATGCGCCGCTAACTACTTAACCGCCTCTTGCCTTAAAACAACTTCCACGTCCCACTGTCCCACTGCAAAACCAGCCATTTTGTCCTAGGATATCAATAGTTTACCACAACCAAACCCTCAAAAAGAATTTGGTGTTCCATCTCTTGTGGGATCCAATATAGTATCATCTAGTATTTAGATTACTAAGATCTCAACCCACCTCCCCAACAATATCCCATATTCAAGTCTGTATAATCCTAAACTGAATTTAGATGTATTCAATTTGTACCATAAATAAAAAATTTAGACACCCAGAATTTTGCTAAGGATCATGAATTAAAAAAGTATTCCATTCTTCAGAGGTGCATTTGATCCCAATCGGGGCACACTATAGCTTAAAACTGAAAAGCACTTATGCATTATTGATGTTTTAATTTGTACAAATGCCCAAGTCTTTGTTAAGTGATTATGGTGGTATAGGGAGATAACAGAGGAGGTACTTCTATGAAACTGGAGCTGGGTCTCTTTGGCTGCATTGGGAACTATTATACTGAGCCTTCTGCGTGAGAAAGACATGGACAAGATACTATGGTTTAGAGTTGACTTCATATCGGGTCTGGATGACATACCAGTGCATACCAATTACGGTTTATTTGTATTAATTTTCTATTTACTGTTATAGTAATAAATAACTGATTTACAAGTTTTTTGTTGCAACTTCTGCTTTTCATTTAAATTTTGTTTGTTTTGTCCCAGGACCTTTGAAAACTAACTCTTTGAATGTGTGAAAGTAGAATTTATATAGATTGTTATTTTGCAAAGACAACATAAAAACACATTCTAAAATCCATTAACACTGAACGCTGAATATGTGTGTAACTACTGGACATAATCAAAACAAAAGAAAAATAAATAGCATCAAAAGAACAAAAGGTAAAAAGTATTGTGATTTTTGGTCACATGGCCCAGCTCTAGTTTTAAGTTGACTTTAAAATACTAACATGCCTTTGTTAAGCACATTCAGCCGTTGATCTTTTGTCCTTATTTCAGCTTTCACCTCTCCCATTTATGACGCTGGTTTTATAGTTCTTTTACATCCCCTTATCAAAAATTATTTGATGCAAATACAATAGAACTGACCTGAAAAGCCCTGTGCCTGCCCGCACCTTGTGGCTTAACGAGTAGAAACTGACCTTGGGCAAAAGGAGGCGAAAGTTGTAACGCTTACAAAACACACTAATAAAATAATGGCCCCATTGAAAGGAGGGAGTTTGGGTAAATATAAAAGAGGCCAGAAGAAGAAGAGAGGTCGTTTTTTTTTCTTCATGTAATCATTAACGCAGAGGCAAAGGTTATCAAGGATGACATTTTTTTAAACTCAGTAATTTATGTAATTGCCCTCTCCTGCTACTTTGGCAGATAAACAATCAGAGAGAAATGGGGTTTATGAACAGGTGTTAGCACAAGTTCAAAACAGTTTTACTTTCGCAAAGAAGTGTCAAGTCATGCTGCAATTTGTTCAAAAACACAAATCTAATTTAGAGAGTGAAGACTCTCCTCCATTGATGGGAATTAGACTTAACATAGACATACATTTGATTTATATAGTGCTAACTGATTTTAAGGGTGATAGAGGAAAGCAGAATATGCTAAAAATCAAATTTAGCGTAATTGTGGCTAACCACGCCAATTGT
The DNA here is from genome assembly GCA_036025885.1 of Hypseleotris bucephala. NCBI lineage: Eukaryota > Metazoa > Chordata > Actinopteri > Gobiiformes > Eleotridae > Hypseleotris > Hypseleotris bucephala. Next base: position 6,294 of record JAVQKG010113492.1, read on the forward strand.
ATTTTCAAACTAGCACTTTTTCAAATTTGGGAATGGGATTTGTAAGCACCTTTGTTTTAAAATAGAGTTTTTAGTAGTCTAAAACAGTTTGTCAACTAGCATCAAAACTTTGCAACAAATTTGAATGCAGTTTAGCATATGACAAGAATTGCTATACTATATCTATGTAACAATATAATTCATCATGATTGACTGTGTTGGCTATAAGCAATACTGTACATAGGCCTAAACTACTTTTGTAAAATCAAACTCTGTGTTTTCAGCTACTGTGGGTGGTTTGTTGAAATAAGAATTAGCTAAAGTTGTCTTTGATGGTTGTCCAGCCTTGAATATGAGACTATAACACACAAATTACCCCCCATTCATTCATTTAACTCCACTGGGCTTTAACACAAGCACTGAGTGTCAGCCCTTAGAGATAAGTGCCTTAGTTTTATGCTCTTTTGTTCACTCTCTTTTCTTCTTTTTCCCCGCTTTATTCTTTGGTTAAAAATGTGCTGAAGCATGGCAGCAGTCAAAGGTCCCTAGTGTGGCTACAACATGAGAGCAGGCTTGTGTTTGCAATAGGCTTCCCCCATAGACTTTTACTGCTTTATTAAGCTGTCTCATGAACCCACTAACAGAACATGAAAATCCTGGGGAAAAAAGGAAAAAAAATCGACTGTATTACTTAGATGATTCGATGTCTACAAAACGGCCTGGCTTTATTGTGTGTGCACAGAGGGAGAAGGGGAGAAGTTGGCTTAGAAATTCAGAATTTCAATTAGCAAACGTAATCTGAACCTGCACGCTTTGATAGAGTCTTTTTTCTTTTTTTCATGTGAATACAGCAGCACTTGTAAAACATTAATTAAGCCGACTAGTGTTTTTTTAAAGGATGAAGTAAAGTGCACTTTTTATGCGGCGAACAAAAGGCAAGTTACACCTCAAACAGATGAGCGCTTCACCCAAACCATTTAGTGCAAAATATTCAATAGAAAGAATATGAAAAAAAGTAACAGGCAATTGAGAGCCATGTTGTAAAAGCAGATGATATCATATGTACAGGCTTTTGCTGAAGAATAGAAATGTATCCGTACCCCACAGTGAAACCTTAGCTCTGCAAAGGAAAAACGAGCCGCTATTTTAATGACTTTCTACCTGACAGATGACTTTAGAGCGCCTTTTGGATCACGTTGCCCCCGACTTTGTCTTTTGCATCATCAAAGCATAGATTATTAATAGTTGATATGAATAGTTAATTGATGTTTTGGATAGCTTCTCCAATGTATAAAAGATGACGGTTGGTTTAGTGTATTTTTTTCTGATGGTGTGTTGTAGTTTCTCACTATGAGTGTGGTGAAAAAATGATGATTTTGACTCATCTGGTTAGTGTGTGCGGAAGCTGCAGAAGTTCAAAGTGAAGTACAGTGTTGTGCAGATGTTTTAGGCAGGTAAAGACATTGTAACAACTGAATCAATAGCAATCCTTGAATCAGACAGGGATCCTGTTTCACACCAAAAATGAATCATTTCTTGCTCACTTTGCATTTTATGAGACAACACTAATAATTCTGAAAGCACTGCATGTCCTTATAGAAAAATGCACTGTACTGTAAAACTAAATGTTAGCAAACAAAGACATAATTATTTTGTTGTGCATGCATTTTGTTGGTGCCATTATAAATCCCGTTGGTAGGTTAGTAGGTGATGAGTACACATACAGATGATACATTAAAACTGCCATAACTCGCACACCCAGCAAAGCTAAAAATCAATGTGAATGGATAGTTAAGCTGGCCCCTAAAAATCAATGAGCAATTCATGTCCTTGATCACACTGTGTCATTCCTCTCAATGTTAGAGGCTGACGAGGAGCCAGCACAAATAAACAGGAAATGCACTCACAGCAGTAAAAAGATAGATAAAGCAAGGCTTAATACACTGCCTAAAAGTACTTAAAATGTTTTTTGCTGCTAAAACAATATGCAATTGTTTAACGTGTTATAATGTAGTGAAAAATATAGTTAGTTTTATAGCAGCCTTGTCTTAAAAAATAGCATGGACTCGTATTTCAAAGGTTTGTTATTGTTAGCTTGTGTGTTGGGCCACTAAAGCGGATGATTGGAAGGTACAATATACACATATCACTGGACACTACATTAGGTAGACCTTGTAGGTACAAAAGTGGCACACTCTTGTCTTCCTTTGCTGTAGGTTATTCTTTAGTATGGGCATGACTAAATACATTGGCTTGATGTAATGTGGCATGCTGATTAGCTAGTTGAAATAACAAGCAGGCAAATAGATCTACCTAATAAAGTGCCAATGAGGGTATAGTTTCAGTTTTAGTAAAAACCTTGGTTCTGTACGTACAAATGATGGGGATAATTGGGTCCTGCAATCACACCATTTTGCATTTAAACCATACAAAATGTTGCTAAGCAGTGACAACAATGCGGCATCAATGATAAAAAAATCCACAAACAAGTTGGCCACATAAAAAGATAGAAAATCCAGTGTTTCAAAATAGTAATTCAGCCCTTATTAATTCCATTAGTGTAACAGTCAAAATAGATTAAATCAGCGGCTGACCGAAGCTACTTCTCTGTCGCTGCGCTGTGACGGGATCATGTCGGGAACAATTTGGGCATTTCTTGTTGATGAGTATGGCAGTATTGTATCATCATTTAAAAAACAACAATCATATCTTTGTTTATATATTTGAAACTGGATGTTTGGGGTCTTTCTATCAACTAATTTCCCTCTGATTTCACCTAAAATTACACCATATAAGTAATTTCTAGTTGTTTTGTTTTGCTTTGCTTTGAGGCTTGTCACTCATACTTTGTGTCCTTCATGTTGCCAATAATAGCAACACTGACCAATCCGTAGCAACACAATTTATGTTTGTTTCTCTCCTTCCCGGTTGCGACTAGCATATTCTCCTTATTTGTCCTTTAGCTTGTGTGGGGGAAATTGGTTATGAGTTGTAACAGTTGCTTGGCCCTAACAGGTGGTCATCTTTTATGGTTTATTACTCTGCTAACATTTGAAAGGGGTCATTCAAGAGCCTAAATACCTCAGATTTGGGGAGTAGAGGAGAAGAGGGCCTTCGAAACAGTTGTCGCCTGTCACGGGACAAGTCAAGAAGGAGCGGGTTGAACAGTTGCTTGTCCCTTTTACCATTGAGGTGAGACATTTTCCAGCAGCTGTCACTTGGGGCCCTTTTTATACCTCATGTTATTTTTCTAAAGGGGTGTTCTTCTCCCAAACATTTCTAATAAAGCAGAAATGAATGTTTATGGTGGCAACTGATGCCATAACTAAGGGGGGAGGGTGAAAGACAGACTCAAGGGTTCAGTGCCTGCCTGCCACTCACAATGTCGCCCGTGTGTGTCCGCCCCTAGACGGGTTACATGTCTCATCAAGCGCCAATCATCAGCAAGCAGCACGTGCCACCACCAAAGCTGCCGCTGCCACATGTCTTTTTCCCCATCATTTACTGAAAGAGTCTGTTTGCACTCAAAAAGCCTTTCTATGTCTACTACAGTAACCGGCCACTTTATTAGATAGACATATCAAATAGCAGCCAGTGTGGTCTTCTGCTGCTGTAGTCCACCTGCTTCATCTTTTGTCATCTTGTGTGTTCAGCAGACCTGGGATGTAATGAGTGGTTATCTGAGCTAATATTGTTTTTCTATTTTCTGACATCAATCACTGGATCTCTTTTTCAAACCATTCTCTGTAACCCCTAGAACATCCCAATATATAATCAATTTCTAAAAACACGCAGAATATCATGTCACTCAATTCACCTTTATTCCTCATTATTAACAAATTTCGGCAACATATGTACATACGCAGGCAATAAAGGTCTGCCTACCTAATAAAGTGGCCACTGAGTGCTTTTAGTAAGTCCCTACCATTTCTTTTCCCCAGGCCCCACCACCACTGCTACCCACCCCCCCAATCCATCTGCATCATGTCGATCTGTCAGACTGCCAGTGTCTGTTCCAATTAGATTCCACTTAATACACGTAACCTCCATTAACACGCAATCAAGCCCAGATAAATCACGTCCTTTAAGTCCCCCCCTTCTATCCACAGCTCAACCGTGTTTCTTTGCATCACTTTATTTTTTTCCAGTAACAATCTTTCATTCCTCTGCAATCACAATATATCAAATTCTCAAAGCTTATAGTCCGAACAGGTAGCCAAACGCCCCTTTAAGTTGGCCTTTTTTCAAGCCGTTTTAGTTCACGTTTCTATTGAGTTGCTCTCTGTGCCCTCGTCACCCCTGAAGATGAAGGTGTCTTAATTACATCTTTGGTTAAAAAGCTACAAAAGACACCGCAGGCTTTCTCCCAACATTGCATTGGGGCGGTGTAGTAGTCTATTGTCTCGCTGACCTTTTTAGCTAGCGGACAATTGGTTTGACTAGATTACAAATTAAGACACAGCACCAGGCACTTAGAAAGCAAGTCTGTTAGAGAGGCAGTCCTATCAGTAGCCGCCTGTGAAAAGCAACTGGGCCATACCTTTTTAGGCGTCGCATAAATAGGCCACAAAGTCAGACATCCTTGGCATATTGTTCCACCACATTTTATAAAATATAAAGTTACATTTTTATCAAAGGGGCCATGTTATGCCAACTCAACTTTTCTGAGCTTTCTGACAGTTTATTATGTCTTCATCAAAAACATATCGTGATCACATGGTTTGACTTTTGTAGTGAATAAACCCACCTTGTGACTTCTTTCCATTATTTGCATTGGCTGTAGTAGCTGTCCAGAAGAGGGAAAAAGTGCCCTGAAGATACATTTTTTCAGTAGAGAAACAGCTCCCAGAAATAGTGCATTTTTAATTATTTAAAATAATTGAAAAAAGTGCCCAAAATTAATTAAACAAAAAAATTATTTTGAAAAAAGGCATAATACAGTCATTTTTAACTTCCACTAACATGGCCGCAAAGGTATGCATCTTGCACACATTTTTCCACCATATCTATAAAATATAAGTTACATTTGCTTTAATGATATCCATACTGCTTTACTGCTTTGGTGCCAGTGGCAAAAAAAGCCACTACAGAAGCGAGAATTCAGTGCAGATTATAATTCTTTTACCAAAGTTAATAATTTACACTGTTTATGCTAATAGCGGGAAAGGAGGACTGTTGAATAACCAAACAGCAAAAACACTAAAAATACAAACCAAATGAAAACAACCTGGGGCCAGTGGAAAAAGCACACACAGCACTCCTGGGGTCTTCTTTTATTAATCGCTGCTAAAAGTGCTAGCATTGACATGTTGAACAGATTAGCCTGTTTAATAACAGGGCGGGTCAACATGGCCGCAGCTGCTGATCCTCCAGGACAGTCTGTCGAGAGGACCATAGGCTTCAGAGTTTCATATCCTTAGCCTGCCCTCCGTGGTACTGTCAGACCCTGCCCTGCCCTTTATGTTTTGGAATTGGCTATGGAAATAGGTAGTCAAAATGTGGGTGAGGATCAAAGTAAGGTCACTTTTGATTACACTTTGCTTTACAAAGTTCTATGCCAAAGTAACAACAAATGAAGGCTATCTACAGTATTTTATTTGCACATAACCTTTGGGGGTCTTCGGTGCAGGGATCACTCTCAAACTGTTTTAAAACAGGAAATATAAGCTATAAAAAAGATCACCTTTTTTAGTAATTTCTTATGTTGTACCTTTTTTATGCATTTTTACATATTTGGCTTGGTTTTTGCACTGACCAACCTGGAATTGTCAAACACCTATTCACTGTAAGATATGTGAATATGTGTTCAAAGACATTTGTGCTATTCAAAGTCTAATACAAAATGACTTTTGAAATCCTCTTATAGAACAAGAATAAGTCTTTAAGTATTTAAAAACTGTACTGTATGTATACTTGTACAGTGTGCTTATAGTAGGCTCTGTGGTGCAGCTCCATGTCTGGCTCCACTCTACACAGCCTCAGCTTGTGCCTTGTACTCACCCGCTCGGCTGCTGCCTCTGTACAGCGTTAATGGTTTTAAATATCTCAGAGCTAGTTGGAGCTGACAAGGCCTGCCGGTGTGCACTGTGTAAATAGGCTTGGATTTAAAATAAATTAAGCTATGAGAAAGGCTCACGTTGATCCATTTGTTATCTGCGCTGTTGCCTTGTCAGCTACAGGCGGTTTTACATTGTACCGTCAAGTTAGGAGACAAACAAGATCCTATATGTTAGAATGATGCATTATCTATACATGCAAGTGTAAGAAAAATGATGCCTTATATCGAAATACGATAACATGAAACTTTGAAAATAATGTGAGAATGGCGGGATAAGAGACCAACCATACTTTTTAGAAGTAGTATGATAGCAAATCTATACATACAATTGTACTACAAGTTAGATCTAAAACTCAATTAAAAAGTTGTGTGTGTTTTATGTAATTAGTATTGGGTGCAAACAAAATGAGTATTGAATCGCCACCCGATAGCTCCCCTGGTCTGTCCTTTTCCATTTATAAAACACTACAGCAATGTTACACACTGTCTCTTTAAATGTGCCTGGGACTGGACAGATAGGTGTGATGAAAATGTAGTAAGTGGAATAAATAATTGGTTAAAAATTATATAACAATATAGATGTATGCAATTTTCTGTGTATTTTGAAGCAAACTAAACTTATGTCAAAAGAAAATTACACCAGATTTTCACAAGTTAATTAACAAGTCATAGTGTTGTTACATTAAAATATTATTACTTTTCCCATTCATGAAAACTACTCATTTAAGTACAATGTAATCAAAAAGTTAACCAGGCAAATATACTCCGCTTGTGACTACTTTTGTTAAGCTAGTTTTTTTTCTTTCTTTTTTTCTCCAGTTTCCACTTTCCCAACTAAATAACACTGATGGGTTTTAACAGCTTCAGCCGGGCTATGGGCAAATATAATAAGTGTTTTCGTAGACGTCACCAACCATTATCTCACAAGCGTGTTTTGGGTGAATGTGGTGGATTTAGGAGGCTCGCAGTCCCATTGTGCTGACATCATCCTACAACAAATGAATTAAAATCATTTAAAACTCTTCCCAGAGCGAGGCTGTAGAGGCTAAACAATAAAAGTCTGGGAAAATTAGAGAACAGGAATGGGAACGCCAGGAGTTTGTTTAGGGATGGGGGACTGAGAATGTGGAAATTATCTCAGTGAATATTAGTAAATGTAAGAGTATTTTGGTGAACAGTTTGAATGTAAAGTCTGGGGTATGTTTAGTTTTGGAATCCGAATTTTTTTTTTTTTTAAATATGTCCAAATTATGATATTTTAAAACAGTAAAAGAAAGAAAAAACGTGTAATATTAAATTATCCAAATCTTTGCCTAGTAATGAGACAACACAAATTTACAACATAAAAGCAATACTCTGGTAAGGTGCATCGAGTTACAATTGTAGTCAAGTAAGAGTGTACTGTTACCTCAAAATAATAGATCAAAGTAAAATAAAATGTGGTAGGATAAAACTACCATGTATTAAGTTACTCGTGTAAAATCCAATTCAACTTGTTACTACCCACCTCTAAGTGTAATGATAGTTTATTTGTAAGAAATTTAAAACCGACATAAAAAAGTGAAAAAACTATTGTGGAGCAAGACGTCAGGCTCGTGCAACATTTATGACCAAGTTTGCATTTGTAATGGTATCTATGGAAAAAAACACACTTCCTTTAGACTTTGATATGGAAAGTTCTCCGTAAGGAAAATCTAAGAAGGCTTATAAAAAGTGAACCTAAAGTCAGTCTTGATATAGCTCTACTTTTATAGATATAGAAAGTCAGATTAAAGGGCACCAGTGTCCAGTTTCCAGCCAGCGACGCAGCATGGAAAATCAGTTTTGATACTGATACCACAATGACATACGAGCGACCAGAAAAGACAAAGTCACACCTGTATATTTTATAAACAGAGGTGCAGTCACTGGCCACTTTATTGGGTAGACCTATTAATCTGCTTACATGCCAAGTTGATTCCCAAAGTGAGGGATAAGGTTTGAGGTAACAGAAAGACAACACTAGCAATATAACTGTTACATTAAGGTCTGCATTTCTGAACTTACAAGATGACAAAAGATGAAACAGGTGGGCTACAGCAATGTGTCATGCCACTTGATTAGGTATAAGGGCTAACTAATAAAGTGGCCAGCTAGTGTTACCATCATAATGCTAAGAAAGACTGGAAATCTTGTGATAAATAAACTTTATATCTACACCAACAAACCAGGCTCAATAAAAGTTTATAGGCATTAAGAATTCACAGCATGATAAACCATTTTTACACTATAAATTCTGGCTGTTTATTAACTTTGGTACTTTGTACATGGCAATAACTATAAATCTGAATTGGAATTTTTATACTGGGCTAATTTGGTAACTTGGGCATCATAAGCTCTATGTTTTTGCACACCAATGCCAAGCTGATAGTCTGGGAACATACCATTTTTGTGAAGTGGTGGTGACAAGTCTGTAGAAACACTTACAACCTCAGCTTGTGGTGACATAAAAAGGTACATCTATATTCCCTGTTGATATCCGTGTAATAAAACGCGTTGGCATTTTTGGCATACCATCAAAAGTGTTATTTCAGACAGTCTAATAATATTGACAATATTTTAAAGTGATCATCCGGTCCAAGTTGACCACTCTGAGGCAGGCCTTGGTATTTGTTGTACACTTTATCCATAAGATAAGCTCTTCTTGGTTTTGTCAGCTGTCCCGCCACTCTCCATTATACAGTATGACCTTGTGAAATGAACAACACTGTAAAATGTGACAAGATAGCTTTAGTTTTTAGGAACCTTTTTAAACAGCGAATAGCTGAAATTTACATGTTATTAAAATGTATTCATCCTCTGCCACCTACTTCAGTTAGATTTCAGATGTCATGTGACTGAATGCTATCCCAGCATGCCCTGAACAATGGCCAGTTAGTTGCTGGGCTGACATTTAGTGAAACATCCTGACAGACAACCATTCGCTTTTATTCAGTGGGGGCAAACTAACTGTAAGCTAATAGATTTCCTCTTTTTTTAACACAGCTGGTTTCTTAATTTTTTTCTATGTAAGATTACTCTGATGTAGGAAGAAAAAAGCGGGTTAACTGACTACTATTAAAAGCCCCTCAAGTCGAGCCAATGTGGCCTGATGTGACAGGATTAGCAAAGCCCTGCTGCACAAGGTTGCTACTCCAAGTCTCTGAGTGTGTTGGTGTGTATGTGTGTGTGTGTGTGTGTGTGTGTGTGTGTGGAGACCCTCAACTCAACTGCTGCTCACCACCAGTCGAGCCAAGGCAAGATAGTCAAGACAATGCAAGCTCCTATCAGTGCCAATGGGGCTTTCCAATTGGCCAAAGCCAGACCATTATACAGGATACTATACAAACACGCAAATACTGCTAAATTATAGCTTTACCAACTTTATCAAGTTCTAGATCCAGACTCACTGCACAAAACAGGCTAAATTAAAACTTAAACCACATCTAATCTAATGGGGACTAAATGAGGACAATTAAGCACTGGATTTGGATTCATTGTGGGTATTGTCATGAGTCAAAACTGAGGCTGAATCAAAACTTATAACTAAACCAAGACTTAAACCATTATGTTTGCCCATCTTGGCATCATTACTTTACAGCCTTTCATGATACAGCCAATGAGGAGCCACCATACACAGAGGGTATAGAGACACTGTGGGGGACTGGTGGGCGGGCAGCTGGGACTAAAGTGAAGGCGACTTAGAAATTATCCTATTAAATTGAATTAAAGAGGCAGTCTTCATTTGGCCCAAGAATGATGGATTTGTATAATTAACAGTATTAATGTGGGACTGGTTTAGAGGAGTGACTGTGGAGAGTGGAGACGCTAGTTATGACTAGGATTTTACATAAAGGTAAAATGGCCTATGGTGTATAGGACATTGCAATACACAGGTTGCACTGAATACCATTTCCTTCCCTTGTATGACATAAATTGACTTTATACTTTAATACTATAAATAAGGAATCTTCATTTTTTATTACAACTTCCACTTGACTAATGTTACTTTTTGGTTTGTTTTGCTCCATTACAAATACTTCTTGAATATTTAGGTGCATATGTATTTTCTTACATTTATATTGCGTGGTATGGTATTAACAGCATAAACTAAACACCACTAAAATCTGAATAAATGTGATACCAAAAAAAAAAAAAAAAAAACAATTTTGGTCTTGTTGTAAAGTGCTAATTAGTTATTAGTCAGTGTAAAAGAAAAATAATTGGATTTTTTTTGTTCA
>JAVQKG010113507.1:0-12281 GCA_036025885.1 Hypseleotris bucephala
CAAAGCTCACTCTTCCAAAGAAAGGAACAGCACATATTGCTCACTGGATGTGTGTATTTGTATGAATGTGTGTTTATAAATACCATACAGCAAATAATTATAATAATAATTCAACAAAAGAAAAAAAATACACAAAACATTATATTATTTCTCATTACCAGAATGAACCAAAACAATAAATTAAACTATAACTTGAACAAAAAAGTCTATTAGGAGTCCATTAAAATGGCCATATATATTCATATTGTATATATATAGTATTTGTCGGTCTGTAGTCAGCCTTTCTGGTGCATGCTCAGTGGTGACCATAGGTGGAATGGGAGGGGGCAAATGGGGGTAAAACTCTGTGTTCACCATCCCAAATCTGTCCCATCACTTGGTTAACACTGAAACAGGGGAATCAAAGTCTCACTGTGCTTTGAGGAGAATGATAGCCACTGCAAACTGTCTCTGAACAGTCTGTAAAAAGGATCCTTCATTGTTTTTAGGTGCAGTACCGTTTTTAGATGTAGTCCATGCGGTGTAGACTTTTGTGCTGTGATGGTACATAAAGACAGTGCTGTTATCGAGTCTGTTATTGTTGATGTTATGAACGTTTGCAGCAGCGGGAAGAGAGGTTGGATGTAGCCGTGCGATAATGTAAGGTTTTCAGGGTGAAGCTTTTAAGAGGAGAAACAAGGCTTGGTTCAAATCACAAGCTAAACACCCACATTACATTTGACCACAGGCAAGCAAGTACAGTCTGTCATAACAGGGAAACTCCACATATTAGAGATGCAACACGACACTTGTCCTGGGTTGATTCTATTTTACCCCAGGTCTGCTATGCACCAACTATAGGGCTCTGTCTGACATTGTGCAACTCAGCACTAGTCCAGGTGCAAATGCTAGCTCACTTTTCACATTACCTTTCTGCTGCTGTCTATTTGCCACTTGAGTCTTTAACACTGTCTGTGAAGGGGGCACAAACACTTTTTTATTGTCTTTGTGCACTCCTTCTGACTAGGTCCATTTTTGCCTCATGGGACAGTCCTGCTTATGTTCATTATCTGTCAGGATACTTCAATAATTTCCATGCTGCCCGAAAAACTTGACTGTTTCCCGATTTTGCCCAGTTCTTCTCTGGACCGTGTTTCAGAGATACCATCCTCAAACTCCATCTGACAGCTGCGGCGCTTGAACTGCTTGTCCGAGCCGCTGTTGCTCGTACCATTAGACACCGTTGATGACGTGTCCCGGTGGTCTCTCTGTGTCTGTCCCGTTGGGGGCTTGTGGGATTTTTCTCGTAACCGGACGCCTTCGCTGCACCCGAACGACGCGTAAGCCGAACTGCTTCCTAACCTCACTGTTGACTCCTCTGCTGCTCCATTGACTCCCAGCTCCATGTTTCCCCCTTCAACTGCCCCAAAGTGCCAAGGGGCTTCTGTGGTGGGGGTGACAGGAGTGACCGGAGTGGTGGCTTGGACAGTGTCTCGGTGTTTGGTCCACATTGCCCCGGAACCGACAGTAGGTAGGGAGGGGAGAGACAGCAGCAGTGACCCCTTCAGCTTCTCATCCATGGAGTTGTTCTTGTTGTCCAATGACAGGCTGAGGGTCTGGGGTGGCTGCATGTGGGAGTGAATAGGGGAACTGTTTGAACTGTGCTTGGCTTTCCTTCGGGACCTGGACGACCGATAGACTCCTTCACTTCCCCCATAACCCAGCCCTCCAATGCTACCCCCACTCCCTGGTGAAGGGAATGGGGAATCAGAGGAACTGGGACTGTCTAGGACGGGAGACTGGGAGCAGACACCATTAGATGTGCCTGACCCGGGACTGTCCAGCTTACACAGTTTTGGGACATCTTCAGAATGTGTGGGTGCTAGTGTGGGACAGTGATGGCTGTTAGGGGAGTAGACAGATTTAATGTCCAGAGAAAATGAGCGTTTGAGTCGGTTAGTGTCCATGATCCTCTCAGCAGAGAGATGCAGGCCGTTGAAGCCTTGTTGGAGCGTTGTGGGCGACGGCAGTTTAGGCTCTGAAGGAATCTGCGGCTCTGCCACAGATGACTCATAGATGCTGTGGTGTCCATTCATTTCCAAACATGTGCTGACCCCATTAACCTCCAAGTTCTGCTTACTGCTGCTCTCAGCGCTCTTCTCATCTGAGTTTGAAGTAAGTGCCTGAAGAAGACGTAGACCCTTTTCAAACTCAAGCAGCTGACCGAGGAAGTTAAAGTTTGGGGATATGGATGGTCTTCTGTCCTTCACAAACCTGAAAGAAAAAGTCAAAGAAAAATCAATGCCAAATCAAAGCCAAGAACAAAATCTGTGTTGCCCAGACAAAGCCTGTTACCTAGCAGCCTACAAACAATTTAGTTTCTCATAAATGGGGGGAGGAGTAGAAAATTGTCTAGCATTTCCTTCAAATGTAGTTTGTCTTCTTGCAACCCTTGACACCTTAGCTCAGCTGGTGGTGTGTGGGAGGAGCTTACATACCTGTAGGCATCATCTGATGACAAGCCCATTGTCTTCATGATGTATGCAATGGCAATGGTCGCTGAACGTGAGATTCCTGCCAGGCAGTGCACAATGACTCTGCAGTTTGACACCTTAGCTTTGTCTGTTGGAGAAAATGGACAGGTTAAGTATACAGATTACTATACACACACATCCTGACAGGACTCATGTTTAGGGCAGAGTCTCTGGAGAATATCACTGCTTACTAAAAGCAAGTGACATTTCCTGAGACAGGGTCACACAACGGATGTCTCGTATCTACTGCCTTTGTTACCTGGGCAGCACGTGGACATTTTTTGTGTGGTATTAAATGTCTTTGCATTCTTAAAAAATAACATGAGATGGTTTACAAAGATAATTTCCCCAGTGTCTAGTGTAAACTTACCTATGAATTCATTGGTTTTGTCCAGCCAGGGAAGCAGTTTCTCACAGTAGTTGTCATTAACAGGGATTCGCATAAAATGGCTCTCGCTGATGAAGTCTGGTTTGGGGCATGTGTTACTGGCATTCAGCACATATGTGATACCATTTTGAGCCATAAGATCCTATAGATGTGAAGATAAAAAGAAGTAGTGTCATGTTTAGTTACCAAGAAACAAAATGAGACAGTAATCTGACATTGATGAAGAATTGAATGGACTGTAACCTTGTTGAGGACATCTTTCTGTGATCCTAGGTAGAGGTGTGGCAGGATGCGAGTGGGCCCTACATTAGCCACAGGCAAACAGGGCTGTGACAGGCTCATAGGCAGAGCAGTGGCAGGCTTCCCTTCACACAGGCCCGGGAAACAAGAGGAGAATGCAGCAAATCCTCCTGCAGAAAAAAAGACAAGGAGAGTGCTTGTGAGTTAAGGGTTTTCTACAGTGCATTCATACATCATGGTAAAAAATTATATGAAATCAAGGCAGGTTTTAAAAACAACATTAGCAGAGCAGACAGACGCTGTATTGACTCACAAAGGTGAATCTGGGCTACAATGTCTGGGTGCCTCCAGTGTAACGGGAGCAAAAGAGAGGCTCTGTGTGCTTCTGTGTGCAATTCGGGTGAACTGTTGGGCGGCCAGGAATGTGCGTGTCTGGCCCTTTAAGAGGCAGGCGGCTCCGCTTTCGGCATATCTGTGTGTGCTCGCAAATGGTTCTGTTTCCTGCATGAGCTCATGTCCTGTAGCAGAGCATTGCGTCAGGCCGAGGGAATGAGAGAGGCCACAGGTGCTGGGCCAGGACAGAGGCCCAGTAACATCCTATAAACGATACATAAAAGCACTAACGTTTATTCTCCTCAGCTTATCTTCAAATCATCAGGGTATAGTTAACTTTCACTTTGTCTGGTTATAGTTCTTTCAGCCATGATTACAGTGCATTATGAGGGTTATATAACCTAAAAGTGAGGGCACAGGCAGGAAGGTGGGGGTGTACTCAGAACGGCTCTAAGTACGAATATAAGGGAGTGGAATACTTCAAGGAAACCCTGAGCCTCAGAAAGGCGTTTCTAGGACCTAATCTTGGTTCTGGATCTGGGACGCACCAAGGTAAAGACAGTGAGACGTGACATCACCGTTCTAAAGTAGCACACATGGCACAGGGCAGCTAGAACTTTGCCTTCCGTTGTAACACACACCCTGCCTGCACTACTCATGTAGCAACAGTTGGCCAGCGTACAATAAGCACCAGTGTCACATATGTGCAAAAAAAAATGACAGGCTGTGCATATGATCAATCAGATATGCTCAAATTGAGTGCATCCCTGGGGATTTTTGGGAGGTGCTACTCTTTTACTGAAGAAGGCTTTCACCTATTAATGGCAACAAGCAAGTAATGACATCAGTGATCCTAGTGATGGTGAAATGGTGAGATGGTTGGATAAGGAAAGAGCAATCAGATAACAAGAAACAGGAGAGAGTGCTGTGCTAGCTACTGTTTGACCTTTTGGCTTCTATTGTTAATGCTTAAAAATACATTTGTGGCCCACATGTCCTCCTTGTGCCTCTTTTTCGTGACGCCTGCAGTGTAGTGATTGATAAAACAGAGAAAAGGGAGTTCTTAGAAGGGTTCCTGGCTTTTCTATTCTCAAGTTTTCTGGAAAGATAATAAATGGTGCCACTTTTAGCCACTGCCACCACAGGCCTGTAGTATATATCCGTGTGAGGAAGCAGTATGTTCCAGGGAATTGTTAAATCAACAGGAAAAGCCTCATGTCACACAACAACTATTTCCCTTTGGATGTGAGAACATAGTTAGAGAGTTGTTAGAAAGACAAGACAGGACGTTCCACAGTGGAGACAGTGGGAGAAAGTGTCTTGGTGTGCACAATGAATGAAAGCACTTCTAAATATACTATGTCCACCCTTTGATATATTGTGTAGCAAAGGAAAACATATAACAGCAAATGACATCACCACATGTTAAAAACAGATTACGCAGTTCTTCTGACCATTATAGAAGTTTTTCTTATACTATTGGGGAAACGAAAATAAGAATAACACAAAATGGTTATGCTAACAACTGCATCAAGTGGTGCAACTGATCTTTTGCACATAAAAATCCATCGAACTTATTAGTCACAGCAACATTATTTTACAGGTAACAAGTCATTTTCGAAGTGTAAAAGGATGGCAGTGTGAGTAAATGTTCACCAAACGCAGACCGAAGTCACAGATAAGAGACCGTTTTAAGTGTGATTACATTACAGTCCTATTACGTCAACACAATTACAAACACCTTCCTTGTACTCAAAGCTTAACACAAGCAGCACTAATGGACGTTATTCACACAGGAGATAGCATGTCATTGTCACTTCATCACCTGACCACACTCTACTTGCGATTACTATGGCAACGGGAAAGGACAGTGATGTTGATGACAGTTGGCACACAAACTCAAGTGGCCAAAGGACACATGCATGCATACATACGGAGGGCGATTCACTCAAAGAGACATGTCCTCACTTATTCCTCCCCCCAAAAAAGATGACACATGTGACACATTCCAACCTCACAGCATCAAGTGTGCTTATATACACTGTACCGTCACACTGATGTCACCAAAAATACCCAATGACACACACTGCACAGCTGCCAATGACCTCAGAAAGTCAACTGGGGGATGAGTTCACCTGATTGTAACAAAAGGGCTTTTCAAAATGAACACACTTACAAGGGTCTTAGATCATTTTGGACATAAACAGATTTTCTTTTAATAGAGCATTGTAGTAAATTCTGGGTCTATATGTTGTAATGTCTACTCCTAAATGTAACAGAACCTTTGTAAATGTCATAAAAGAACTGAAATTGCACGGTAAAAACTTGACAAAACTTCCTTATTTGTACAATGCCGTCATATTTCTCGTACCTTTGGAAAATATACTTGGACAGGATCTGACTAAGCCATTTCTAAACACACTGAAAAAAGGAAGAAGGAAAAATCGGGAATAGCCAAACACACAGCCGGGAAAGAGGGCACTGTGTCGCCACTAGCAGTGCTACACTTGCCAGCAATGACTTCTTGTTTCCTTTGCCTACTTCATCACTTATGCAACTGTTCATTTTTCCTCCTTGTTCATGTCAAAGCCTGATTCTCCCTTATTAGAACCCTACATTCAAAAGCTCGATGGTCTTAGCAGGACATATGATCTCTTTGTCATTATGCTATATTTACTGTGGCCCTGCTCCATTCAGAAAGCAGTAAAATTAATGTGAAAGTGGAATCCCGATGGATATTGACTGGCTGAATCTAACACCTGCCTACCGCTGCTGTTGTGGTTAATGGGAGCAGTGCTGTTACATCACTGTTGTTGGGACCATTGACTGCTTCATCAATACGCGCTCCCTCCTCCCTCCCCTCCCTTTCCGCTCTTGTGTTGCTTTGAGTTGCCCTCTTTAACTCGTCTCTTAATGGACAGGGGCACACACGGCCGGGGGGCATTGATCTAGCCTGAATGACTTTCCCCCCACTCCTTCTGCCGCTCCATATCGAGGGAGACATGACGCCATCCTCTGTGCCCCCTCCAGCTGTCCCAAAACCACTATGAGGGGGACATTAGCATCTCAATGTGACCCCCCCATCAGCGGGTCCCTCGTATACTATACTACTACATGACATCATTGCACACATGTCCAACTCAGCTCTCCACAAAGAGCGTGCTGCAGCCAGGAGAAGGCAGAAAAAGGGGGGCCCCGTCTGTCAGAAATGCCTCCATTCAGGGCCAGGGATGAGTGAAGAGGATGAGGTCATTGTTTTTGAATGAAGGCGTCCGGTTGAGGGTAAATACTGTACTTTATTATCTTTGGTTGAAGCTGAAGATGTTTATTGTCTTCTATCTGAGTGGACAGATAGCGGCACTGTGTCACTTTGATCAACTGCAGCTTCAGCACTGTTTGTTATTGCATTACTGTACAGAGCTATCAAGCCTTCTGCGCTATATTCACAAGTCTATTTTCACAGTCATGGTAAAGTGTAAGCCTGCCTCAAAATAACCCTTGACAGGAACATTTCCATTTAAAACGCTGATGATAATTATGTGTTTTTCCCTCAATAGCAAAAAGATTTAACAGTTACATGAGCAAACCAGCACAATGGCACAATGCACAGCAGTCAGTGTGAAGTGAGGCAGGTGTGCTAACAGCAGATATCTAATCTAATACAAATGCTGGTTCTTGCAGAGTTTCAGACTAAACTATTAAGACAACTATTAATACATATAATGTATTGTATTCTTTGGTTTATATTAAATTCGATACCATAGAGATGCAGTAGAAATCATATTTGTACAATTTTACACATTGCACTCTGAAACTTTAAGCATGTCTTTTTACATTGAAAAAAATCTGCACTCTGTTTTTAGATTAGCAGAAGACCACAAACATGAATAACTAATAGTATCCTTTAGTTCATTTTGTCAATTCTTATTTGTCCAGACCTGACTGTAACATTACCTAATACAGTCTGTGCTTAGTTTGAGACCTTTAAAAGCCAAAGACTACGCATGTTGTGATTTAAATTATGTAAAATCTTAAATAAAAGCAGCATTGCCTCATGTCTCTGTGTGAAAGGTGTTATGTTAAACACCTGCAGTGAACACTGCACACATATTAATAACACAATCTCCACAAGAGAGACCCAGGCCCAGCACGGGAGACAGAGTGCAGAAACAGAGAAGAAGAAAGAGGGAGAGAAGGAGTCTTTGTAACAGTTTTACATGTGAATGACCACAGGCTGAGCGCAGCCGCACTATGTCATAGTGCGGGTCATGGCTCTCAGTCTAACTCCTTTAGACCTATTCTCTCCCCTCATTTCCTCCTATGTGCATCTCGCCTTCATGATGTCATCCTCTTAATCTGCCGACTTCCAAGTCTGTTCTCATAAACACATTAATGGTGCCAACATAAAGGTGGGAAAACAATTAACATGTTGACTGGATGTCTGTGATCTATTATTACAACCTGCTGTAGCAGTAAATCTGCCTGTTAATTCAGAGCACGTCCGAAAGGCTCACTTCACATCTAGCTTTCATTTGCAGCACGCCTGGACTATAATACCTCAATACATTGTGCCTGATGTGCCTTTGTGCTCATCTGCAAGGTATAAATCGAAACCATGAGCTTCTACCACATTAAATTCTCTATGCACATTCAAAAACATACACAAAAACATTATTGTGTGCATCTTATTTACTCTACAGCCAATATATTAGTATCCATTATTAGCGTTAACACATGCCTTGTTTCGTGCGTCCAGGTGAATACACACCTCGTAGCTCTCTCCCCTCCTTCATCCGCCGGACCCTGATTTTTAGCCTCATGTCGGTTTCCTGCAGGTCAGGCCAAAAGCAGTCCTCTGCTGGGGCTATCACTACATCCAGAGGCATCCCCTAGTACACACTCTTGCTCACTCACAAACACACAGGCAAAAGGAAATGTTCTGAAGCTCCTCTCCACAGGGATGGAGCGATCAATGCCCTTCTTTTTGTTCTGTGTCAACAAACAGAGGTATCTGAGAGAGGTGAGAGTAAAAATCCCATGTGGACACCAACAGTTCCAAATCAGTCAAAGAAGAAGAAAGGCACAAAGTCCAAAATGTTTGCGTTCCTCAAAATCAAGTCCAGTCTATGGCTAAAATCCCTTATGTATAGAGTGACCACAAAAATTCTGCACTGGGATATTTAGTGAAAAGTGGTCACAGCAGAGAGTGCTGGAAGAACCAAAAATGGCAACACTGAGTGCATCCAGCGGTTGAAGCGTGGCCGGCCGCCGCTGCTGTACAGAGCGGCCGTGTTTCTGTGTCTCTGCGCTCACTGTGTCTGAGTCCACAGTTAGAAGAGCACTATTGTTGCTGCTCTGTTCTGGTCGCCTCTCATTCGCTCAGTCTGTGGCTCTTACTCCTCCCTCTGCCCCCTCCCCTCTCTGTGTCTCTGTGGCTGTGTGCAAAGACGATGACGGAGCGTTACTCTCTCCCTAGCTTTGAGGGTGAATGAGCTCACTCGCCCTCCTCCTCTTCCCTCCCTCTCTCTGGAGCCAGGCACTCCGTCATAGCTAATGTCTAAGGCATGTAACCACATTCCTTACTCAGCTTACAAATATGTGGCCACCTCTGGGCCTTAAGCTGGAGTGGACCTCGATGAGGGTGCTGTTTAGGAGAGACACATATGCTTCCTAATGCTGAAAGGCCACTCTGTTACTAAAGGGTCAAGAACATGTTCCTAACAACAGTTTTTAGCATCTTTCTGTATAGAAGGTTTATTGTTATAATATAAGCTAAAAAATATTTCTATAAAAGGAGGCAGTATTGAGTAATTTATAGAATATCTTTCACTTTCCTTCATATCTACTTCATTGCTGCATGTTAAGTTATCTGCACCATAACATAATATAAGACAAACTGTGTTCTTACACAATTGTTATATATACAGTAGGTGTAGTATTACCTTAATTTTTGAACTGTTAATTTTCTGTCATAAGTGCTTGGGTTACAACAAACAGCTGTTAAATAAAAGCATTTGTGAATGAAAAAAAAATACTTAGTAAAAGTTTAAGCTGACTTAGCCAACAGCATACAGACAAGTAGTGATGAGAATGCTAAACAGCCATCAACAGGCAACAGGGTGCTGGTACTTTACTATGGAATGACAAACATGTGGGCCATAAGACCAGCTATGGAAACAAAGCTGCATAGGACTTAGCAAAACCTCTGGACAGGAGTCTATGTTTGGCAAATCCTATTGAATTATGGTGCCAATATAGCTGTTTTGAGCCAATTTAAAAATGCACCTTCAAAGCCACCTAATCATATTTGGCTTATTGCAAATCTACTGGTAGTCCTGGACTTACTGTACATGCAGCAACCTAATAGAGTGCTCATGTATCTGTATCTTTTTAAGTATAGACTATGCATAACTTAAATAGTCATTGTCCTGATTGACTGTCTGTGCAATCTCAATTTACACGATGGCACTTTGAAGAAATTTCAAAGTAGGTCAGATGGGCCAGAGTTCCGTCATCGCCCAAGCCCAAAAATGTCAAATAAGCTTATACAACAAGTCTAGTTATAGAGGGCCATCTGCATGTAGACTGACCTCATCTCATCATTATATAGGCCTCTATGACCACACATGAATGAAAACACCCTTACGTCACCCTGTGTTCAACTACGGGTCACAGAAAAGAGGGGTGGGATGAAATAGGTCACTACATGATGTGCTTTGTAAAAAATGCAGACTTTAGTTCAAAAGGGGTGTCATACCATGAGCTAATGGGTGCGTTCACTAGCATACATCAACATAATGAACTTATTTGATTTTCTTGCAGGTTGTTTAGGCAGGTGCGACCGGGGTCACCGCACTTCAAAGAGACACTCTACTTTGATTCCACAACTAAGTTTGCTTGTTCTGGCAGTTTGGCTAGAAACAGTAAACCCAACACCTGCAAAAAAGAAAGGCTGCTTAGTAAACAAAAACAACACCAAAGGGGGATCCTTAAGTAAACAATCTTAGCCCCTGCCTTGCCCCGCTCCTCTAGTACAGAGAAGTAACAGTGTCCAGAATAGTAGGTGTGTTAATTACAGGATTATGGTCAGCATGAATGACAGCTAGTCTGTTTTATTGACTGCACAAGTGCGGCCCCGCTGTGACAGAAATAGGTAGAACAGTCACTCTGGGCACAGCCCTCCCACCCCCCACCCCACCCCCACCCCACCTGCCCCCTTTGACATATCTTTGATTTACAACAAGCTTTTAAGGTATGTTACCACGGCGACGGCTGGTTTACACACACACAGAATCCCAAACAGACAACTGGAGATGAGCAGGAAAAAGATAAAAGGGATGAAAGGCCAAGAGAGCAACAAGCTGCAGTGCAATAGTAATGGCCAATCTATTATGAGGATTTTACTATGGATAAACAGGTGTAATGTCAGGTAAGAATGAAACAGAATTGAATTGAATTATCACTAGTATAATTTGTAGTTATCAGTAATTGACAAACACATGCAAACAAATTGTCTAGTTTTGTCAAGGCATATTGGCTCACTGCTTAGGTTTTTGAAGCTTAGAGAAATAATAATTTCAGAATGTAAGATTTTCTGACCTATATTATTTTAAAAACATAATTCTCAGGAAGGAGTTTTACTTTGTTTGAGGTGACAGTGCTGCTGCGTTGCCATGGGTTGTTTTTAGTAATAGTGGACTAAGATAATTTACTTTCTTTATCCTTTGTGATCTTTTCAATTTATAGTGATAATGCCAGGCCCAAAACAGATTTAAACCTCATAAACCTGAATTAGATTATTATGTTCCTGATAATTAAAACATCCCTGTATATCTTTGTAGCGTGGACTAACTTTATTTATAGTCTATATTTAATACCTCTCATCAGTGTACTCCTTGGCTGCTCATTGAGACACGCAGTGACAGGATCGTCATTCTACACCCCGGATCATTTGTCATGATGTCGCAGGAATGGGAGACGTCATTCTCCGGATGAGGTAGGTTAGGGTGATGAAGACTGGAATGTCGTTTGTGCTAGTTCATATTAGTTTATTTTATCGGCAGACGCGATAACTCAAAAACAAATTGCCGGATCACTTTCAAACTTTGTACACAGATATGATAAAGACGCCGGAGTGGATTGATTTTGGTACATCAACGATGAATATTAATTAAGTAATTAATTATTTAAGGCTTAAACTTGTGAATGCAATAACTCAAAAAGTTTGCTGGATCCTCTTCAAACTTTCTGGACAGTTATGAAGATGCTGAACTAGATTGACTTTGGTACTTCTATGATGAAGGATAATGAATTAATTTACAAATGATTGATTTTGAGCATTTTTATTGAGCAATTAATTCTGGTGGACATTAACCAAATCTAATGAATTTCGGCACAATGATCTGGGCTAGTGTATATTTAATGGACATAATTATGCAAATTACGGAGGTCAAATAAAGAACGCCACCATGTTTTTGTCCCCAATGAGACTCTGGACACACTCACTTTGTCAGAGAGCAATGAAACTTTGTACAGTGATTCCCCACAATGTGCCCAACATAAAATATTATTATGGCCCCACCCTACAACAAACAGCAAGTCAGCTAAATTGGATTGAAATTGGGAAGTCAGGTATATTTGACAGCCTCAAACATTGCCCGATTAGGCTAAAACCTGAACCACTGCTTGACCCCCCGACCCTTTGAAATCACACAATCACAGATTAAAGATTAAAGTAGCGGTTGGTGCCATAGCATTTGATGTAGATACATGAAGCGTTTTGCGGATATATACATATATGGCATTAT
>JAVQKG010113518.1:0-11498 GCA_036025885.1 Hypseleotris bucephala
ATTTTTAATCAGTTCAAATCACATTAAGTATATTGTACATGGAACATAAACATATCAAACACTGAGGGAAAAAAAAAATGAAATAAAATAGATTTTTTCGTACAATATTGCATCTGTAATCCCCACTGGGTTATAATAAACAAAATAAACGAAACAAAATTAAAACAATAAGAAAGGCTTGAAAAGGAGTGGGAAGAAGCCAATTTTTGTACCACCGATTGCCAATAATTGTGCAGCCTTAGTCTAAGGCCCTACAAGGGATGTTAGAGCCATTGTAAATGATTTCCTTGATTGAGTGCCACTAAACAATAAGTATCAGTTTCATTGTGAATTGTGCATTTGAGTCTTTAGTTTTAAGCTCCACATGAGCATGGTGTATTACATTATATATAGTGTAAATATAACTGCAGGGAAATGTGTGTGTGTCCGTATTCACAAAGACTCAGTGTACAGTGACATGAGTGAGTGTGTCAGAAAGCCCAGTGGCACAAACAGCGGGTGAAGAACAGTTACACACTCTACCTAACATATACTAGTAATAAAAGTTAGTGTTAACAGACTTAAAGGTGTAATTACTAAATGTTTATAAAAATTAGGGTACTTATGATGTGGTTCTCAAACTTTTTTTTTTCTGGGGACCCCTTTTTTGTTGTTTGTTTCAGATTAGGTCATTTTTTGTAGTAAGTTCGGTGTGTAATTATCTTTTCATGTATTACTTGCGTCTTTAATACATGCTGAATTTGGATAATGTGTGCATAAAAAATCTTATCCACCAGATGGCAGAATAGCATTTTTGACTCAGATGAACAATAAAGATAATCAAAACCTTTTAACATCAATTTAAAGCAATTTCAACGCCTTAATAATTGCAGACTATAATTAGTTGGTTTTTGCTGTTGTAGGCTTTGGCAACTCAACAGCTGGAACAAACTTCCTGGGAACCACAGAAGCCTGCAGCAAATCATGAAGCAACTTGAAAAAATAAATTTACTGAGAAATTCTTGAGCTTTTTCACTGACAGTTTAACTGTACTCTAAGTCTCTATTGGCTAGAAAGGCATATTTCCGATACCTTATCGAAACTCCCATCTAAATTTAGTTTTAACTCAGTGTATTTGGTCTTCAAGCAGAGACAGACAACTCTCACCATCTACTGGACAATGATACATGTCAGCAGCTCAAGCTCAAAGACAGACAGCGCTTCTTTGAAGAGGTTTATCAACACGATGTGGACAACTATCTGCCCTCCACTCATCTGCAGATCGACTGCAGAAAACGTGAGCAAAAAGACTTTGACTTTAACATGACATTTTCTACTGATGTGTGAAGCTATGATTCACTGTGACCATCCATGCAGCGCCCATGGGGAGCATCTCATCCATGGAGGTCAATGTGGACGTCCTGGAGCAGATGGACCTGATGGACATATCTGACCAAGAGGCTCTTGACGTGTTCCTCAACTCAGGCTCTGGGCAAGATGAGGCATCACTGGCTTCATCATTACCAGGTCTCATGTCACTACACACTCTTTTAAAACAAACTGTGCTTGTCTACAGCTTTATACATGCACTGCAGCACTATTCTTGTGGAGTCACTGATTGACAAGATGATTATGAACTGCAATTACAAGGGTGTTTTACATCTTTTGGCAATTAGAATGATCATACAGACAGCATGTAAAAACAGTATCTTATATCAATGTCGGCTTATACAAAGGTTTGTGCAAAAAATGTGCAATCCTGACTTTGAGGTAATTGTTGGAAATCCCAAAGGCCTCACCTTACAAAGCTGCTATGTTCCCACATATCTCACAGTCACACTTTTTGGCATGACTAATTCTAGAGATATTATATTTCACAACCTGTTCCACATAAGTGTTTTATCAAGGATGACTGTCTTTATGTTGTAATCCAAACAGAAGCAGAGGAGGAGGAAGATGAAGAAGCAGAGGTCGTATATAGAGAAGGAGTTCCTCTGAGGCGTCACAATGAAGCACAGAGCAGGTCTAAGATTCGAATATTGTCAACTTCATCTGGTTCCAGTGACACCAGTGGAGCAGACGCAGACACACCAGTCATTCAGTCAGACGATGAGGAGGTGCACGCAGACACTCTGCTGCTCACATCGATCCCCCAAAACAAAGATGAAGAAAGTGAGGAAGAAGAGGAGCACAGACGGGTTCCTGTATGATTGCCAGAGAAAAAAGTTTCATAGTTCCCCTTTGTCATATGCAAAACCCAGCATGAAACTGGCTGTGATATTTACATATTTTTTTCTTGTTTTGGTAAAAATATATTTTTTATTATGACAGAGACTGGATTGGCTTGTTGCTAAAGTTGTCTTGGACTTGAAGACGTTTATTTCAAGTACATGAGTCATTTAAATCTGCGCAAACATGTTCAGTGTAAAATGAAATGATTGTCAGTTTGATTACTGCCACAGGGAAGCTCCACTCCTTTGTGTGTCTTACAAGCACAGTGCCAAACTGTAAGGTTCAGGTGTAGACTGTCTTTTCGAAACTAAAACTAAAAAATCTATTAAATTTAGATTTTCATATTTCATTCATAATACACAAAATCTCTGGAAGTGTTCACTGCCATATCAAGTACAGTGGCTCAGACTGGATAATGTGACATACTCTGATCTCTGACATAATAACAACCTACGACTTGCAGCTGCAAAAGACATGCTCAAGGTTGCTTAAGGTTCCAGTGAAGTAATGACAGTGACGAACAAAAAGAGTGATAACATGCTGTGACTAGTTGAATGAAGCCACGAAAGGATATAAGGATTTTTACATGCTCGATCAGTTGTGGAAAACTGCACTAAAATAGATGATACAGTCTATCAATAGGCCTCATTCTCAGGAATCAGGAGTGTGATCAAAGATCAGAGGGGCCTCACATCAGCGGTGTGGAGTCAATGATAATAACTAATAACTAGTGTTAACTAATAACTACTGAACACTAGTTTAGACACTTAATGTACAGTACATCAAAATGAGCACCTTACGGAAGTCAATCCAAAAAAAAAAGTAGGTGACAATTAGGCAAATTAAACACAGAAAAAGCCATGAGTTTTGTGTCTCTTACATTGTACACCTAGCATTGCTCTGATTAAGTTATTTCATACGTTTTAACGGTACATGTACAAGCTGACCGGACTGAAATGCAGTAAATCGGCTCGCTGACGTACACATATCTGTTTTGGACTTTTACAATAAAGGGGATGTTTTGTGATATGTGTCTTATTAAGTGTTTGTTGTGCGCATGAGTCCTTTAAAATACCCTCATTGGATGGAAGTGAGTTTTTAATGCATGCAAAATTAAACAACAGCATCTGGATAACAGAAGTGCTGATGGTGTAGTGTTTGTAAATCTGTGCTTGTTGTACAATCAATGTGTGAGCAGGAGTTTATTAATGAAGGGTTAAATGAGCAGATGATGGCTGAGGCTAATAAAAGAACAGGAAGTGGTAAGACGTTAAAGTTTTAATAACTTAAAATATGATGCATAAATAAAAAAGATTGAATTGTTGTTGTAATATTTGCAATATGTATATTTTTTATTTTATCCCATGTCACACAAACTTAGACTTCATCTTCTTTTATATTGAGCACAGATTGGCCAGTTAATCAGGATACAGCTTTAAAAATTATTGAAGTAATTAACGTAATTATTACTACTAATAATAATGGCTCACATTATTACTTACTTACTTATTCAGCAACATTCTAGACACCCAAAGCACTTCTCAATTAAGTACATTATTCATTCACTCCACATTCATGCACCTGTGGTGGTAAGCTACTTAAATAGCCACAGCAGCTCTGGGCATACTGACAGAGACATGGCTGCTGTACCATGGCTACGGCCTCTCAAACCACCACTAATCACTGCATTGACACAAATACATGTGTTAGGTTGTTATAGGTTATATCTTTATATGAAAGTGTTTTTATTACTATTAGCTTAAGTTCATCTACAGCACTGAGCATGCCATTTTGCTGTAATATGATTTGAGTTGTTAGACCAGTTTTACAGGTGTGTGTGTTTCATTGGCTTTAGTGGCATTCACTGTGGTTGCTTTGGAAATTATTTGCATAAAACTAGACTACTGCAGACAAGCTGAAGCTATGCCCTCTCAGCATTTCCATTCGAGAGTGAGGGCACTGGTACTTCAGCTCGGATTAAAACAAATTCAATAGTAAGAAATTCAAAAACAATATAATATTGTATCTAAAAAACAACAACAAAAAACAAAAAAAAACATTTTTTTTAGTTAGCATCAGATATTCAAATGCAGCTGAACAATGCAGTGCATTTTGTAAAACTATGACACATGGAAAAACTATTAATCTTTTGATCGGTAAACAGCTTTCTTTCTCTAACAGGGTAATAAATTAATTGTCGCTGCCTGACAGAAACAACCTGAAGAGGCCTGAGGCTCGAGGGAGGAGTGCTTTGATACTGTGCTCACACTGCCAACTATTTTACATTATATTCCATTAATTCCCACACTGCACAGGAAGAACCCGATAATTATCACAGCTCACTATTTACTCACAATGTAATATTTAGTGACTTTATTTAAAGTTTGAAAAAAGTTTGAAAAAAGTTTGAAAAAAACGTTTGTCTTGAACGCTCCTCGTGACTTCTTGTTTCATACAATATACAGTACATACTCAAAATGCTTCTCTGTAAATACCTCACTTATGGTTGTGGGTATTGCATAGTAATGTTGTGTAAGTCATGTAAGCTTGCCAATAGAACAGGATGAGTAACATACAGCTCTTTAGAACTGTATTTACATTACCACAATGGAATCTGTGTTTACAATCTCATACCCATTGGGTTAGGTAAGGGAAGACAACAGCTTTTATTCATTGTCCAAGTCAATATAAAAAGCACAACAGAGAAACAAGTAATGGGGCAACCAAACTATTATTGCATGCACAATTTGTGATTTTGTAAATATTAAGAGCCAATCAACAGACTTAATAGCACTTACATTTTGGGTCAGCTTGGTATGAGACAACCAGCTTTGCCATCTTTGCATTTTTACATGATTTAACGCATGCATATAATGAAGGTAGGCCAGGGATCATAAATAAGACATGGTAACCTGAGCTATAGCTGAAGGGGGGTTCACCTGAGCCAACCATGGTTCACATTCATGGATACAGGGACCTATGGGAGGTTCACCCTGCATATCTACAGCATTAACATGGTCTTGGAAAAAAGACACATAAATGCTTTGGTTAAGTCACACATTATTTCATTCCATTTTGGACTACACACAGTCAAAGTATCAGATCGCACACATAGAAGCACATTGGAACAAACAGTTCTTTGTCACAAACGACAGCCAACCGGCAGCCTTCAGGCATTGTGGGCTGTCTCTGATCAGTCTTTTCAGATAGAGCTAACGTCCCATGAAACACTCCCACAGAGGACTCCAACCTGGGATTAACAACATGAGGACTGTCGCACTGCTGCTACTGGTAGGACCGTTTCACAATTCAGGCTATATTAAAATACTTGCTGCTGCCGCGGCTGCTTCAATTTTGTTTCTTGCAATTATGTAAAGTATGTGACAACAGCGTCAAGTAGTGCACAGAACGGTTAAGTCTTGTGTATGTTCAAAAGACTGCAGGCAATAGTCGAGCTGGCGAAACAAGTTTGATGCACTTCATTAATATACAGTGCAAGTGTGGGAACAAAAACGTGAGAATTACTGTACAGAATTACTAAGTATGCATTTTTCAGAAACTGCAACACACAAGTGCTGATAAAATGACAGATCAAGATAGTGAAAAAAATAATTTAAACTAAGCCAAAACAGAATGTACTAGTAGGACTAATAATTATAGTTTTACTGACAAGTGTGGAATGATGTACTCAATCATTCAACATACTCAACTTAAAATCGAATCAAGTTAAAACCTGTAATCGTGTGAGACATACAGTATACATAAATGTCTGTGCATACCATATATAATTTTACATGTCTGTTAATTTTGTTTAGGTTGCATGGATTGCACTATCATCTGCAGAGCCAGGATATAGCAGACGTGCCAAACGGGTAACTTTGAATGATTGACTCATTGTTACCAGTAGAAAGAGAATTGATACAGTAACTTAACTTTTCATTTGTCAACAGGAAGAGATACTTCAACGTAGCAAACGAAGATGGGTTTTGTCTACGATCGAAATAGCTGAAGAAGATCAAGGGCCATTCCCAAAAGAAATATCCCAGGTTAAATCTTTGATACAACATTGAATTTAAATGTAGCTCCATTCAAGACCAACCTCTATCTAGTATCAACTTGAACGTTAATGCTATTTTTTGTGCTTTTACTAGATGCACAATGACAAACAAGGGACAGTACTCTCACACAAGTTTGTGATCAGCGGTTCAGGAGTGACAGAAGAACCACTGGGAGTGTTTTCTATTGATGAAAACACAGGCAAAGTCTATGCCCACAAACCTGTCGACCGAGAAAAGAAAAGCCTCTTCCATGTGAGATATTAGAATTATTCAACATTATTAACAACTACTTCTCTTCCTAAAATTTTAATGGTTAATTTGCAGATCAAGTTCGACATCTTGGACAAAGACACGATGATGAAAATTGACAAAGAACTCTCGTTTGATGTGGAAATTAAGGACATAAATGACAACGAACCAAAATTTTTAAGGCCAAAGATTGTTGAGCGTATCCCAGAAAATCACGAGGAAGGTGACTACAATTCTAAAACAGATCATTGCCTGGATTATAGTGCATCTATTCTCTAATACATTTCTTTATTTCTCACTTAAGGTTCACTACCAGTGCAGCTAAATGCAGTAGACCCCGATCAGCCAAATTCTCCAAACTCAACAATGACAATTAGCATGTTGTCGCAAAACCCAAAAGAGCCTAAGTTTGAAATAGCGAAAATAGATAATAGAACTGCTCAACTGAAATTCAGCGGGTGTTTTGATTATGATGTAAGCTTGTCTAAATATTTGGCTCCTGGATTTGAGTAACTCGTGACTAACATTTATAATACGTTTTTCAGAAAATAAAGAGGTATGATATCATTGCTAAAGTCGCAGATCATGGGACACCATCTCTATCCTCCACGGCATCAATAACCCTCCTCATTATGGACTCCAACACTCATCTCCCAACCTTTAAGAAAACTCAGGTGATAATGCTTGATTATTGCTTAGTATAAAATGATGGCATTTTCTAAAGGCTTGTATAATTGCAGTACTATGGCGAAGTGTTTGAAATGGCCACCAAGAATGATTTTTTGAGGGTGGCAGTCGAAGATAAGGATACTCCAAAAACGAACGGCTGGAAGGCAGAATACTTTTTTATTAGTGGGAACGAGTACGGAAACTATGAGATTAAAACTGACGAGAACACAAATGAGGGAATCCTTTCAATAATCAAGGTAAAGTCTAAAGATTCTGTATTATGAGAAATACAATATATTTATGCACAAAAGTTCCAATTAAATTTTCTTTTCTTTTCAGGGTAAGGACTTTGAACGGACAACGCTCACTACTCTACAAATCGGAGTGAAAAATGTAGAACCTTTATTTTTTTGCAAACAAAAAGGAAAACCTCCATCGCCAAATACAGCCAACATTACAATAAAAGTCATAGATGTGAATGATCCACCACATTTCGATAAAGACATAACAAATGTATACGAAAAAGAGGAAGAGCCACCAGGAAGAGTGGTGTTCTCTCCAACAGTTACTGATGTCGACTCAGATATATCAAAAATTAAGTGAGTAATACACACATGCTCATATGGAATTCTTCTAATCTGTCTCTCTAATATTTTGGACAATCTTCTAGACAAATATTGTGTTCATTGTGTTTAGATTTGTGCTGCTCAAAGATCCTGCTGGCTGGATGACAATTGACCCAAAAACTGGGAAAGTATCGACTACTAAAAGGATGGACCGAGAGTCACCCTTTGTAAATGATAAAAATATCTATACAGTTGTGGTTGCTGCTGTGGATGATGGTAAGAGTTTAAAGGTACAGCTACATAATGGCATCGACAAACACAAGTAAATGGTTACAATTTTGTGTGTAGGTGAACCTCCAGCCACAGGAACTGCCACTGTCTTGATTCACCTGAAGGATATTAATGACCACAAGCCCACGCTGCTCAACAACAGTGTAACTTTGTGTGTGGATAGTGATGACGTAGTCCCAGTGAGGGTACAGGACTTAGATGCCCACCCATACAGCGGCCCCTTTGCTTTTTCAATTGATGAAGAGAAAATAAATAAAGATGGTTGGAAACTGAATCCTGCATTTGGTTAGTAAGCATATTAACTGTTGAGTGACTATTATCGTATTGATGTTAAAAGACAACACACATCTCATTTTAACCAGGAAATGAAGGTGGACTCTCAACGGCAAAGACACTAGCGTTGGGTAATTACTCAATCCCATTGGCCATTGAGGACCAACAGAACATGGTCAACAAAGAAACTATCTCAGTGATCGTGTGCGAGTGTGGAGGAACAGGGATCTGTCAGACACAGCCACTGGCAATCGGAGTGGGAGGAGCTGTCATTGGACTGATACTTGGTGCACTTTTCCTGTTTTTGTGTAAGTACTTCTAAAAGAAATCTGAATGCAAACAACTAGTTTTAAAAAGCTGTTTCTGTTTATTGGTTTGACCTTATGATACGTGTGAAACAATGTCTGAGATCTCCAAACTACATTCTTTCTCTGCAGTATTGCTATTAGCGTTTGTATGCCTTTGTGGAAAGCAGTTTCAGAAGATCCCCAACTCTCTACTTGACGAGGGAAACCAGACCCTCATTATGTACAACCAAGAAGGCGGCAGCTCGGAATGCAAGGTGTGTAGGAGCCATAGGTACATGTAAATCACAACAGGGTGTGTGATCGGCACCTGCAAGCGAAACTTCAGTTTTAAATTTATTGCTTCCTTCATTGTCCCAGGCTGAACCATCCATGTTTAAAACAACAACTATCACAAACAATGAGACTTTTGTAGATGGCCAAAGGCAAGTCAATGTTCAGGTACTTACACTTTACCCTTGTTTATACATGACATAGTCAGCCATACACAAAGAGCCAGAGTTTTCAGTCTAATGCATCCACAGTGTTTCCCCTAGGTTTTTAGTCTAGGGGGGTGGGGGATCGTTGTTCAAAATTTTAACATCAATGAATTTGATTGTTACAGAAAATTCAATAATGCACACTGACTTTTGATAAACTAATGTAGATTTTTAACATAGAAACGCAATTATAATGTATTAATGTGCTAAGCCTCACTATTTTGCCTCTATATAAAAAATAAAAAATATCTGGCCTAAAATTCAGGTGGTGGAGGGTGCCATTGGAGGGGGAGAGCGACCGCCTTATACAATGGTAGGGGAAACACTGAGAGCACAAAATCCACTAATAATTCTGGGATATGTGGTGCCGTTTGATAAAACAGAACTGAAACTTGTGTTGTAAATAACATGGTTTGTTATGGAGTCAGTCACTCAAACAAAATACTTGCAGTGTCTGGATTACTAAGGCTTGATGTATTTATGTATTTGGGTTCTCTCTGTGTAGCCTGTGTCAACAACTGTGACAAGCGAGGAGATAGACATATACAACTCAATGTACAAAGTGAGTAACAACAAATATTCCATTGTATTTTTCCAGAGATTTCTTATTAGTTTTATGTTTATATAGAGGACTTGTGAGGAAGAAATGGGCACATTGGGAAGGCATGCAGGAGGCACACTGAGAAGCAATGGGAATTACAACATGGTGAGTCAATACTCACAAAGACTTAGACTTATGAAGACTTATGAACTATAAAAACATTCAGACATCTAAGACTTTTGCTAAATCTGTCATCTATCACATATGGCAGATGCTTGTCTGCTACTGTTTGATGAAATGTTACAATGATACAGTAGAGAAAGTTCTCTAAAGATTTTGTTCTCTGTAGAAAGTAAGACAAAAAACTCTTTCATGCTTTTCTTTAGTACACTTGGAGTAATCGCACTGGCACGCAGGTAAGCTGACCTCCTTACGGATATAGACTTTAATAATGCAGCAAATACTCATAGTACAGAATTATCAAAATAAGTAACATACTTCTTTTGAACAGAGCTCGCGGTATAGCCACTATACTCTTCAGGCCAACCAGTACATTGCTGATCACATTCACAGGGTAAGATAAGACCCTGGTGGGTTGCTGGTATTTTACTTCTTATTTTACGTCTTATTGCTATAATGTGCATATTTTATTTGTTTGTTGTAAAAGAAACTGCAGCTGATGTATGGAGCCCAAGCTGAAGAGGTGATGTACCATCCCCATGAGTACGCCTATGAAGGAGAGGCCAGCCTGTGCCAGTCACTGGACCAGCTTTCACACGGAAACTCAGATGATCTGCAGTTTCTGAATAATCTGGGGCCTAAATTCAAGACCCTGGAAGGGGTCTGCCAACAGGCCTTCAAGGAAAAGAACATTGATTTTTGAAAATTTACCTGAACAATGATTTTACAAGAGAAGACTGTTTGCTATGGTTTACCGTTTTGAGAGTATGGGCGCAACTTATGGATATTTGGTAAAAGAAGATCAAGGATTACAAGGTTTGGAAGTCCAATTAACTGAACTTAAGTGGCACAGCGGCACTGACCCATGAAATGGGACTTCATTAAGTTTTTTGATTTGCATGAAGACGGATGTAAATGCAATTGTTTGAATTGTTTTAACAAAGAGTGGATTTTTTTTTTACTGTAAAATGCTTATTTTTTATCAGTGTATCAAATAGATTTGGAGTTGTGACAATAAGGACAGTATTCCATGGGTGTTTTAGTTCTAGCCATTTTATTGCTATTGTGTGCATGTGGAAACAGGGATGTTTCTTTTATGATATGTCTTGTACGCTCATGTTGTAGTGAAGTAGCAGACAGCCACCAACTAAAATGCAAATCAGATGTTGAATTTGTGTAGCCACAACATAGACAACAAGATTTTGGGGCTGGTCCTTCCACGCAGAAGGAAAAGGTCAGAAAATTCAAAATGTTATAAAGCAAGCAGAATAGATATATTTTGTGTTATTTGTGTATATTTTTAGTTTATGTAGATTCATATATAATATATGACTGGATTATATTACATTTAAACTGTAATCTTTTCAGAATAGTTGCATCTTTACCATTAACCACACACACACACACACACAGAGAAATTACTTAAAACTTATGGACTGGCCTGTCTCAAATGTAAAGATAGTTACTTCACTTTGTTTTAAAGTGTCAACATTTTGTCTATAGGTGTTGTGTGTGTAATTGCTACTATATATGCTTTCTTTCATTATCTTGTTATAGTATTAAAGTGACTGCCACAACTCATTAAAGACAGTAAACAAAAACAGAATTAATTAATTGTGGAATGCGAACAAGTTCTTTGATGTGGGATTTATTTTCAACTTTTTATAATCCTTAGG